>PVIH01003663.1:0-35045 GCA_004025045.1 Sigmodon hispidus
GCACAAGGCAAGAGTTTCTGCTGGGGAGGGGACTCTAGGGGCTTCAGAGCTTCTGGAATACAGTCCTGGGATTGGTCCAAGCTCAGGCTAGGGGTACGTGTTACGAATTCATTGGCTGTTTTGAATTCTAGTAATGTTTCAACATTTAGCAGTGGTCCTTATCCACAGATCAGCAGGTTACCTGGAGACTACCTGTTCTGTTGTTAAAGTCCCTTTCCCGGGATGAGTATGTTTAGAATGTCAGGTATTTTTCCTTAAGTGCTGGCTCCTCCCTGGATGGTGTCTGCTCAGGGGTCCTTCCTGGAACCCGTTGCTGCTGCAGGCAACAACCACCAGCTGTATGTCTCCATGGCTCTCATTAAGCCTGTCAAGCTGCTCTGGGCTCCACCCTCACCTCCCAGGCTTCAGGAGTCTTAGAACATGGTGGAGATCTGGACCTTTGTAAAGCACTTGGTTGTGACTGAAAATATAATTAAATAAATTACACTATACTGGGATGTGTTGGGTGGATCAGCAAAGCTCTACCGGCAGCTTTTAGTCCCCACTCAGAAGGCTTAGGCAGGAGGATTTCTCAGATTCCAGAAAGGCTTAGGTGATATAGCAAGACCCAGGCTCAATAGAATATCCCCAAGGCACTAAGTAAACAACCTCCACCAACTTACATTTCATTGTTGAAGCAGGGTCTCTTTCCAAACTTCTGGCCATCCTAGAACTCACTCTTAGATGCAGCTGTCCAGGCATGGGCTACCTGTCCCCAAATGCCTGGAGTAAAAAGGTGACTCACCATGGCTTATTTATTTAATAATTTAAACCATTTGCTAAGATCTTCAACTCATCTGGAATTTGATTGAGAACCGGGGACATACAGAATGTCACTTAAAATCCTCTGTAAGATTATAGCTAATCCATGGCTGAGGGGAAGGCAGGAAAGTGAGTCTTGGCCACTACTTCACCAAGAGACACAGAGCAAAAGGAAGCAGTAGGGTCACAGGGGACAGCGGGACAGCATAGCCCGTGGTAAATGCGAGAGCAGTGAAGTGGTGTGGCCTTCCTTCTCTGATGCAGGAGGTGACACTGGGTCTGCTAACTCTGGCCTGACAATCCAGCCTTGATGACCTTCATTTTATGTCAGGACTGTTAACAGCCTGTCTGTGTTCTGAATGCTCCCTTTGTCTTTGTAAGCTCTCAGTTGCTGTAATGGAAGGTTTTGATACCGGGTTTACTTGAACGCAAAGGAAACTGATGGAGAGCATGATTGATTGACCCATGTCAATAATTTTCTAGGGTTGAAAAAAATTCATTGTTTGTTGTTTTTACTTTGCTTTAGTTTACTGTAATAATAAGTTTCTGGCCCAGCCTTCCCAGCCTAGCTCAGTTGTTTGGACCATCTCACAGCCCCACTGCCGCTTGGCCCTAATTAATCATACAAAGGTTTATATTAATTTCATGCTGATTGGCCTATGGCCCAGACATAAAACTTGCTAGCTAACTCTTAAACTAACCCATGATTCTTATCGTGTTTAGCCATGTACGTTGGTACCTTTTCTTAGAGCAGCATTTCAACTTCTTTCATCTTTGTCTGCTGGCATCTTTCTCTGATTCTTCTTCTTCCCAGAGTTTTCTTAGTCTGGTAGCCCCGCCCACACTTCCTGTCTGCCTCTGGCCAATCAGTGTTTCATTAAACAAGTAGAAGGGACAAATATTTACAGTGTACCAGAACATAATTTCACTACAGTTAACAGAGTCATTATCATGTAACACAGACTATTCCACAACCTACTCTGTAGGCAAACGTAGCCATTCATTTCTGTACCTCCTTCTTGATGTCCCAGTTTTTGGATCATAGCCAGAGTCACACATTCATGTTATGTGATATAGTGGAGGGAAAATCATTGATTTATATAGATGCATTGAATGTGATTTTTTCAAGATAGTGGTTCATCTGTTTTCTCTCTTCTTCCTTTAGAGGCTCATTCTCTCCCTTTATCACGATAAGCAATAGTCTGCTGGTGTTTCCTCGTCATTCCCAACAAGTCCTCTTGTTAATGTTTCTGCCTTATGCTCCTAAGTCCTGAGGGTTCAGGTTGATTCTCAAGGTCTTGCTATTTACTCATCTTGTTTCTTGTCCTCTTTCCCCTTCTTTGAGATACCCTACCTTTCACCCTGTGAACAGGGCCCACACGAATGAAATAAGCAGATCCTGTATGGGCTCACAGAACCTGATGAGGCAACAGGGAGCCCACAGTGGTCACACTAGGTCCTCTCTGTATATGCAGTGGCTCTTTGCTTATTTGGAAAGGGCTTCTAACTGTGAAAGTGATGTCTTTGACTCATTTGCCTTTTGCTGGGACTCTTTACACTTGTCCAGCCTCGTTGTGATGACTTTAGCCTTATCTTATTTGTTTTTTGTTTGTTTGTTTTTGATTTTTTGTCATGATTCGTGCTGTTGTCAAGATGTATTATATAAGATAAGAATCTACTATCAATTAAAAAAAGACCCTGTCTTACTGTGCTCAGTCCTTTCCTTCTCCTCCTCTCTCTTTGATAACCGAGCTCTCCGCCATGCTGGCAACTGCTCAATTGCCATCTAACTTCTCAGTCAAAGGGTATGAGAACTCTAATCTGGCATATTCCTTGGTAATCTCAGCTGAGGTGCTCAGCCAGTCAGAATATTGAAGCATCTGTAGCCAGGAATTAAGAATTCCTTGTTTTGATGATGCCATGAGTTGATTCTCTAATCCATTCACAGGTTAGTGACTAATAGATTTCTGCTGTGTGAAAACAGTTATAATACTTTATTTGTTCATGTATTTATTTCATTAGACAGCTGCAGGTCCAGTTGGAAATTGAGAAACACCCAGGAAGAAGAAGAAAAATGGATCAGAAAATCTCCTGGTTGCCCTGACTCAGAATCATATCTGGGCTGTAAAAACTTTTTTCCCACAGTTTGGTGATGATGGTGCACACTTTTAATTCCAGCCCTTGGGAGGCAGAGGCAGGTGGATCTTTATGAGTTAGAGGCCAGCCTGGTCTATAAAGCAAGTTCCAGAACAGCCAGGGCTACACAGAGAAACCCTGTCTCAAAAAACCAGGAAATAAAAAAGAAAAGAAAAGAAAAAAATTTTCTTTTTTATTTTCTTGTCCCCACATTTGAGGATCTTATACTGTGTTCCAGATATAGATAGCTGTGATGATGACAGAACTTCCCTCAGTGTTCATGGCTTTCTGCCCAACCTCACATGTATAGGCCCAGACGCTGGGAAAGGCCCAATGTGAAAGAGGTAAGATATGACCCCCACCTCGGAACAGCTTTCTTAGATAAGCAGTGTTCTATAAAAGTCCTGTCTTTTCTGATCCTGAATCCTAGGGCTTCCTAGCTAGTCTTAGTGATCTTTACCAAATGAATAAACCTAGTCTGACTCCTCCGTGTGTAAGAAGGGTCCCTAAGACATGCTCAGGTGTGCATGATGTGTTATGCCCCGTGTAAGAATTTCCACCAGGGAGGCTGGACATGTTGTTATGAGTGGAGATTTTATTGCTACCTACAGAGAATGAGAACCTAGGTCAATCACCTAGCTTTGCACAGCAGAAAGGGGTAAGAGACTATTGTCCCAATGAGTGAAGGTTTTTAAAGAAAAATCTACATAATCAAGATGTGACACACCTTGATGTTCCAGGATTGGGCAAAAGGGTAAGGTGCAGCAGCCACTGGAGTTTTCTGGCATGAATCCAACCTTTGAATCCATTGGCTGTTGTGGAAGTTCACTCACAGACCTGAGCGCTGCCCCCAGAATGAATCCAGGTCCTTACAGATACTCATCACATTTCTCTGTCCTTTGCATGTCCTTCCCTCAAATCATGAGGTGACTGAGAAATAGGGGCCTTCATGCAGGAGTAGGCCACAGTGGAACAGGAAGTTGGCCTCCCAGGGAGGGAGATCCACAGGAAGTCTAGAGCGATTTCCCAGAGACTTTACCTCAGGGACCTGAGGAAAAGCTGGAGGAGCTGTTTCCATCAGCTCCAAGTCTGCAGAATCTGTACTAGACCTCCTGAAGCCAATGAAAAAGACCAAGGAGTGAGCCTTCGTCTTGTTCTTATTCAGAGGCACTGCACAGCATCCTTAGTACAGATGGGATGGTGGTGACCTCCCTGATTTTTCTCTTCTATATCCACCTTTCAAATCCTTTCTGGGGAGAGTCATACTGCTGGCTCAGGGAATCGCTACCTTCCCCTGGTTCTCTCCTGCAAGGCTGGAAGCCTTCCACTCTGCAGACACACCCCTCTCTGTCTCCCTCCTTGTTTGTTCAGACCCAATACCATGGTCACTAGGGGGCCATGCATGATAGACAAGCATTTTACCAACTGAGAAGATGATAAACTTTAAATGTTGAGAAAATTCACTGAGTAGAATTGGGGAAGCCATATCAGAGTTTTCATTGTTTTGTTTTGTGGAATAGGGTCTTATGAGGTCTGGCTGTCTTAGAACTTACTAGGATGACCTTCATATGACCCCTCCACTTTCTACCTCTCAAATGCTGGTTTCACAGCTCTATGCTACCAATCTTTTTGTTTGTTTGTTTGTTTGTTTGGGTTTTTTGGGAAACTTAGCCAGTACTACCAATTTATTCAATTAAAAATAATTAACAGGCAGGACCCAGGAGATGGCACGGTGAGTAAAGGTGCTTCCTACAAAACTAACAATCTTACTTTGGTCCTCAAGATCCACATTATGGAAGGAGAGAACTGACATCTCTGTCTTCCTCTGGTCTCCACACTTGTGCTATGGCATGGGTTCACCAACCACCCCCACCCGAATAAGTCTCTAAATAATTTCAATTAAATTTTAATTGGTATTTTAATTAGGTCAGTGTAGGTACATAGTGACTAGTAACATGCAACAGAATTTAGGAGATTAACAAAACATTTAGCTACTAGCTTAGTTCCCAGGGACTCCATCATTGGACCCAAGTGATAAAGACTCAGTTTAATTCCTAGTTTTTCATTCTGATGGGAGGGATGGATAATCTAGGAATCCATTACTGACTCTGCCAAGGAATTCTTCCTTCTCCATAAACTTTTGACCATGACCTAGTGAACGTTTTGGTAAATGGTTTGTCTTCTGCAGTTTCCAGAGCTGTTATCCTGAGGAGTCCTGAAGGCTGACCAAGTCCCTCTGGCAGGTGTTTCCAAAAGGTACATACATCTGTGACCTGGCCTTGGCTCTGAGACCCATTCAGTGATGGGTCAGATCTAATGGCTCAAGACCAGTAACTCTAGCAGTTAGGAAGCTGAGTCAGGAGGATTTCTATGATTTCCAGACGGGCTTGGGCTAACTAGGGAAGTTCCAGGTCAGCCCTGGTTATATAGAGACTATCAAAAAATGGGGGGGGGGGAGAAAGAGGAGAAGAGAAGAGAGACAGATATAAGTAATTAAAGGAGCAATCTAGGCCACTTCCTCTATTCCCTATGAAACAGTTGGATTCAGTTCCTCCCTGCCCGCTGCACTCCTGTCTCACACATACACTGCAAAGCACAATGGGAGTCCAGTCCAGCTGTTTCTCATGCTGTTATAGTTGACTGAATCAGATTACTAGTGTGCTGTTTGACTTTCTCCTCGGGAAGTATTAGGAATTCTGGGGGAAACTAGGGTATTGTCCACCTTGGGCAGTTCGGGCTGCCTGGGAGAGCCATTGATTCATGCTGTGGCCTTTAATCATCTTTGCTAGGCCTGACTCATTGTTTCATCACGGGAGCACCAGTGACATATTACCTTGAAAAGTGGCTTTTTAAGATAGACTCTTTTGGTCTTGCCAAAAGATGGACTTGGGACATTTTCCTCTAAATGACTAAGAAAAGTAAGTTGTTTTTTTTCTTTGTTGCATGAATTGAAGCTCTCTGGAGCTAGCAAGGCCAAGGTATGAATGACATTTCCAGAAGATAAATTTGTAATTAGAGTAAGAAGTTAATAATCAGTTCTTAAGGTTGTCCATATTACTAAAAGAGACTAACTATAAAGTGATTGGCAAAGAGGATTTAATTGATCCGGGCATGGTAATTCATATTTATGATTCCAGCTATAAGAAGACCAGAAGTTCAAACCTACGCCATTAGGCAGTGTTTGTGGATTCTCAGACATCTTTGAATTTTGATCTCATGTAGCTCAGGCTGGCCTTGAACTTGCTATGTAACCCAGAATGAACTAGAACTCTGCTCCTCCTCCTTTTAACTCCCAAATGCTGGGATTACAGGTCTGTGAATAAAAGCCTAGTTCTTGGAAATTAAAAATACATATAAAAATTATTATATTATGTCTTCTGACCACAAATATCCATTTGTCCAATAACTGTAATAGAAAGGGATAAGGCTATTATGGTCAAGACAGGAAGAATGCCTTCAGAAATCTGTTTTTGTTTTCTTTTTCTTTTTTTTTTTTTTTTTTGAGACAGTGAGAAAGATGGTTTATTGTACACGAGTTACACTTGGCCACAAGTGGGAACAGAACTAGTCCAGAATGCCAGAGGCCCAGGGCAGAAGGCCAGCGGGACTGTTGTGGTTGTAATGAAGGTAGTCAAAGTCTCCTCTCAGGTGGTCCCTTGCAGAGAGTAGGTAGTGATATTCGGGTCCATTCAGACTTCTCCCGACCGCAGCACAGTCCAACAACTTGTACCAGTGTCCGTCCCGGCCCTCAGCATCCCTTACTTCTGCTCCTTCCGCCTTGTGGGTGCACAGCTTACTTGGACCTCTGCCTCATCTTTCTCCTCTTGCGCTTCAGCCTGCGCATTCGCTTCTTCCTCCACTTCGCTCTCAAGGCGCAGACGTTTCAAGGAAGATGGCGCTAAGGCCGAGAGCTTGTTTTGTTTTTCAAGACTGGGTTCTTGTGTGACAGCTTTGGCTGTCCTGGAACTCTCTGTAGACTAGGCTGACCCCGAACTCACAGAGATCTACCTGCCTGTGCCTCCCGAGTGCTAGGACTAAAGGTGTGCACCACCGCCACCCAGCTGCCTTCAGAAGTCTTCTCCATTCCTTTTGCTTTGCAGGCTGAGGGCGAATGCCTAGGAAGAGTAACCACCTCCTAAGCTTGTTTTCAGAAATATATTCAGATAAGTTTCTCCAAATCCAGTTTAGAACGGAAATGCCAGGTGACTAATGGTCACTAAGCTGCCCTGGCATCAGCCTGGACCTGGCACAGCCTCTAATGGCTCTCTCTGCTTGGGGCTAAGGTCCGGGAAGGTGACAGGGTGACTGTCAGTCCTATGGATGTCCCACTCTAGGATGAAGGGAAAGGGTCAGAGGTTGGCCCTGCCCAGGGCGGCTACTCCCAGCAAAATTCTTCTTAAAGAGGCTGACAGGCGCCATAGACTCAGGGCAGTTCCTCGGGTTCACCTCAGAACAGAAACAATCTCAACTTGACAGCCTGACAGCAGCTAGAGTCAGCAGCCGCGGGAGAATGGTTAAGTCCCGTCCCTGACGTCACAGGCCCCGCCCCCTTGCAGGATTTGTGGGCGGGCACGAGGCTCCGTGACGCATGCGCACTTTCCCGGCGTAGGTGGCGCTAGATCCACCTGAGGAGGTTGTGGGGTGACGGCGCGGACGCCATTTTGTCGGTGTTTGTCGCAGCGGCTGGAGAAAGACAACGGCGGTTTGGCGACATTTTTCGGCCAAAAGGCCTTTTGCTTTAGTGGAGGTGAGGTGGGCAGGGCCTCGCGGAGCAGGTGTCTGAGGAAAGAACGGGCTCTGGGCCTCGCTCCCGGGGGAGATGTCGGCCGGGGCGCCGCTCAGCTGGCGGCCACAGCACCCGAGCTGCTGCGGTTCTGCCGCAGCCCGCGGCTCCCGGCTTGGCCCGACGGTGCTGGCCGGCCGTTATGGGAGCTGGTGGGGAGAGCTTAGCGGGGCGCTTCCCTGGTTCTGCTGTCGTCGGGAGGCCAGTCCCCCGTCCCCCCCTCACTCCCCTCGGCGGCCTTGGCAGTTTGTGGACCTGGAGGGGTTTCCGAGTCCGACATTGACCGCAGGGAGGTGCGGCAGGCGCTGCCGAGCCTGGTGGCTGGAGCTCACCTCCAGCTTCGAGGACCACGCTGGGGAAGAAGGCTCGTCCTTTGTCACCGGCGGGCCTTTTCCCCCTCCCCGAAGACCTGGGTCTCCTGACAGCCCCGGAACTCGGGAGATCCTCCTGCCTCTGCCTCTGCCGCACGCCCAGCCCGGCCCAGCCTGTTTAGTTCATTGTTGTTGTTGTTGTTTTAACACACCCCTCCCCCACACCAACGTCGTAGAGAATGAATGCTGCTTTTACCGTGTGACAGCTCTGTTGTTGATAGTCAGCCTTCCAAACCCTGTAGACCGGTAGTTAGAGCTGCTGGTTACAGCTGCCACTGGTTGACCCAACTTTAAACAATCACCCGAGGGCCTCTAGTTCCCCACTTAAAAATGTAGTCCTCCCAGAGACTGAAAACATACATGCTTTTAATCCTTATGCTTAGCATGGAGTTGCCAGATACCAAATTTTTAAAACCACAATTTTAAAAGGGTGGTGGAAAAAAATGTGGATACAGACATCTTGGTACTGTCGTTTTATTTTCCTGAAAGAATTCTGGCATGTAGGGTTTTTTTTGCTTGTTTTTTTTTTTTTTTTTTTTTTTTTTTTTTTTTTTTTTTTTTTTTTTTTTTTTTTTTTTTTTTTTTTTTTTTTTTTTTTTTTAAGTATTAGAGGTAGTGTAATATTTTGAGGTAGCTTTCCTTCCTGTGTATCAGAAGGAACTTTAATCATACATGAGCTCAGAAATCTTTTTGCCTTATAAGTAAATATGTCTTTGTTATTTGTTTGACACACAGTCTTACTCTGTAAACCAGGCTGTCATCGAACCCCCTGTCTCAGAGATTCCCTGTCTCTGCCTCTACAATGCCACCACACCTGACTAAGAAAATTATTTCTGAATTTTGACGGAGATAAAGTAGAGATGGGGGATGTTCCTCAGGAGTGGTTGGGACTGGGACCAGCTGCTGGATTTTAAATAGTGAATCTAACGAGAGGAATTTAGTTCTTGGGCTCTCATGAGGAATTCCTTTTAATTTTAATGTTTGAATATCAGTATAATTTGAGAATTCTGTCATGTAAGAGGTAAACTGGTTGTGACAGTGTGAAATAGAAGGGCAGGAGGACACTGAAGCAAGCACATCTCTGAAACCCTGCATAATGGACAGTCATAATGATGAGTCATCAGAAGCTGTACATTTGCCTGCTGATATGTAGTATCTTGTAGCCTGGTGGTGGTTTGATTTGAGATGCAGATCAAACTTCAGTTCCCGAAGGAACAGACAAAAAAGGCTTAATCAGACCAAAGCATAAATGTAGTTAAAATAAATTTTGATATAGAAGGAATGAGTCAGCAGAATGCCAGTAGAAGTAGAAAGAAAGATTGATGCTTTGAGTTTTGGCTTTTGTCTCAGTGTTATTTTACTTTGCTATATTAGGATGACAAGGGGAATGCTTGGCTTGCTTTTCCTGAGAAACCTAGCAAAAGTTTAGGAGAGGGAGGGAAGGGCAGGAGGCAGGCATAATCTGTGCTTTCTCTTTTAACCGAATTGAAAGAGAAGCCCCATTATCAGAATGATGCCTTCACTGGCACAGAGCCAGACATAGAATTCGAGGAATATTTGGGCAGGGGATATACAATTCAGGTCAGTGGTAGAGTCCTTGCCTAGCAATTAGAAACCCTCTCTCTCCCATCACATCCTCAGTAGTCAGGATAAAAAAGAATATTGATAGCACACCCTATGATGTCATGCATACTCTTTTTTGAGAACACTTTGGAGAACTGAAACTGCCTTCTTTCCGAACATGGATGGGGTTTAACAGATTTGCTATCAAGCTGAGAATGGTTAACTAAATTGGTTTTGCTCCATTTGGGCCTTATGCAGCTCCTTTGCTAAGTTGTGGTGCCTCCCCCCCAAACCATTTAAACTCTGCTTAGTGGAGTTCAGAATTAAAGATTTAACTGGAACTATAGAAATGGCTCAGCGGTTAAGAGAGTGTACTCTTCTAAAGGACCTGAACTTTAACGACAGCCTTAAGGAATCCTATGCCCTCCTGTGGCTTCTATGGGCAATTGCACTCAAGTGCAGCTCCCTCCCCCATCAGCCTCCCCATTAGAAAGTTATCTTTTAAAAACTGCTTTGGAGAGCAGCGTGGTTAAGTGAGTAAAGGTGTGTACCTTTGACCTCTGAGACCAACATGATGAATGGAGAGAACTACCTCTGGCAAGTTGTCCATTGGCCTCTTCAACACTAGCGTGCAACATTCGCAACAGGTAAAAAGGATAAATGTTAGCTTCTGAGCCTGGGAGAAATCCTAGTAGTACATAGGAAGTTGTAGATGAAGTCTGGGCATTGTTGTCATTATCTGGTATCACTTGCCAAGCCTCAGTTTGATTGGTCTAATTCTGGCGTTTAGAGAAAGAAACTTCACATAGTGTGAGGAAGAACAAACCTCATTAATGAAAGGCTCTTTACCTTTAAGCCAATCACTTTCTTGCTTCTCTTTTAATGATTTGTATTATATTTTGCCATGCTGAAGGACATTTGTGATACTATTGGAGTGGACTAGCCCTAACTATAGTGTGGGTGCTGTTCTTGTATTCAAATCTGTGTGCATTGATTTTCAATCTTGACTTTTAAAATCCAAATTTAGAGGCTGGGAATGTAGCTCGTTTGGTAATATTGTTGACAGAAGAGTGACCTGATTAATTAAAACATCAGCATAAGTAGAAGGTAAAAAGAAATAATCAGTTTCTGCCCAAATGCTTTGTCTAAGCTTGAACTATTTTGTGTGTTGGGGTACATTATGTACATTCTGGTATGGGCCAGAGGTCAACATAGGTATGTTCATGGCATTATTTTTGAGGCAAGGTCTCCATTGAACCTGGTGCTTGCCAGTTAAGCTAGACTGGCTAGCCAGTGAGTGTCAGGGATTCATATGCTTCACCCCACCCCCATAGAACTCTGGAATTAGAGTTCTATGCTATAGTGTTTCACTTTTTATATGGATGTGAGTGATCTGAACTCAGGTCCTCATATTTGCACAACATGTACATTACTGACTGAGTAATCTCTCCAGCCCTTGAGCAATTTTAATCGGCCCTTTTTAAAAAAAATTAAAGGATAGCCAGGTGCATTGATATATGCTTTTAATACCAGTACTTGGGCATCAGAGGCAGGCAGATCTCTTTGAGTTTGGGGCCAGCCTGCTCTACAGAGTGACTGTAGTCTTACAGCCTAGGACGGCCAGGGCTACATGGAGAAACCCTGTCACAAAAACAAACGAAAAAAATTAAAGTTACAGGGCTGGAGAGATGGCTCAGAGGTTAAGAGCACTGACTGTTCTTCCAGAGGTCCTGAGTTCAATTCCCAGCAACCACATGGTGACTCACAACCATCTATAATGATATCTAATACCTTCTTCTGTATACTACATACATAATAAATAAATAAATATTAAAAAAAAAAGAAATCCCATCCTTTAAAAAAAAATTAAAGTTACTGAGTATTTCTGAAGGTAAAATAACTTGAAGATTTGTTTTTCACATGTGAAAGAAAATGTATAAATGTATAAAGAAAATGTATAAAATGTATAATATTGTCCATCATTTAGTATTAAGGCAGTTCCAGTCATCAGTCATTTCACATAACAATGGTATTGTGTTCTAAGCTTTGGGGAATGTATCTAAAAAGATTAAGAGCCTGTGTGATCCTTTGTATGATTATACAACCATCTTTAGCTTTTCTTTTCTCTATTCCTGGTTAACAGATGCGGCATTCCAAACGAACTCACTGTCCTGATTGGGATAGCAGAGAAAGCTGGGGCCATGAAAGCTACAGTGGAAGTCATAAACGGAAGAGGAGATCTCACAGTAGTACACAAGAGAACAGGCATTGTAAACCACATCATCAGTTTAAAGACTCTGATTGGTAAATGACTTGTATTTTAAGTTCTAACAGTTAACAATTTCTCATTTGCTTATATAGCTTTTATCAAATTTAGAATTTAGGCAACATGTTTATTCATTCAAAAAGCATTTACAGAGTGCCATTATAGGTTAGCTTCTATAGTTCTAAGACTGTAGATTGAATAAAATAGTTTCTCATGTCTGACTAGGAATGGTGGGAGATAGTTGCTCAGCAAGTGAATGAAAAATATAAGGGCTCTGGGGATGTAGTTCAGGAATACTTGGTGCCTACTATATGTGATGTCCTAAATCCTTAGAAACCTGTCCACCAAAAAAGGGGAGAAGAGACAAAAATTATACTCAGCAACACATACAAAGTTGAATAATAATGGTACCCAATGAGTGGTTTTCAGTTGTATAGGAAGGTGGTATGCATATTTGTGTTTGCAAAAAGTGTTTTACAATTGAGATGTCATAGAAGGTGGCTAATCCAGGTGAGAAAGGCAGCATATGCAATTTAAGAACATTAAAGTGCTTTGAGGATTAGTCACTCATGTTCTGCCAGTATGTTGGTAGAAGAAAACCAGTGAGTATGTCTGTCTGAGATTTTTAGAAACTTGCTTTATTTTGAGAACTGTTCCTTTTCACTGGCGTTCTCTGGTAATTTAGGATAGAGCTTCAGTAAAAAATTATGAAAATATAATTATGATATAAAATTTTGAGGCAATATGTTTATATAGAATTAAAAGAATACTAAAGTTCTAAATAATAAAGAAAGGCTAGGTGAGTAGTTTCTTTCACTCTGCCTTCCATTAATTTCCCTTTCTCATTTGTTTTGTTGGTTCTATGTTTTCTCCTTGTTTGTACAGATGTTCCATTGGGACTGTTTACCAGATTGCTTTCTAAATTAGCCAGCTGGGGTTACTTTAAAAAACAGTATGTAATTTTTTTTCCTTCTCCATGCTAAACAGAGTTTTTCTGCCAACGAACTTGTTTGTAGTTCTTGTACAGTAATCATGCTTTAATCAAACAGTTATGTAAGGGGTAAAGTTTATGGCAAGATTCAATGACCAGGTCTTATCAGTGAACAGTACACAATACAAATTGTCTGTATCCTGTTATTACAATATACAAAAATACAAAATCCTCTTTAAGACTTAGCATTTTATAATTAACTATTCATAATGTTAGTGTATATTATATATGTGTAAATGTTGGTTTAAGTGATTTGTGTTTATAATTAGCTATGGGTACCAAGTCAGTTCAATTAGCTGCTAAACTAGCACTGCTAACTTTGCCATTGACACCAAACAAATTTGGTGGCAGTTATTCATCCTGATCCAGAATATTTATTAATTGTAAAAAAACTTTTTGAAAGCTAAACATTTTGTAAATATTTTAATAAAATTCTGGGAAGTTGAAGAAACAGCAAACTATAAAGAAAGGAACAGCCAGATGGAAACCATTGCCTGTTGATTGAATTACTTCTTACTGTCTGTTCTTAAAGGATCTTTGTGTACAAATCTTTGCCTGTGAAATTAGATTCTAAGAAGAGTCATTTTCAAGTTAAAGGGTATTAAGTCTCACAAGGTTTTTGTTTCATATTCTCATTTCTTTTTTTAGAAAGCTTATAACATACATGCTCCTTCATGCTATCTCTAGTTTTGTCTGTTTTAAATTGTTTTCTTAATCTGAATTTCTAAATTTCTAGTGAATTTGTTCAGTTTTATGAAGAGTTTTTACATCAATTGTTTTCTATTAAAGTATGTTTCTTACTGATTTACAAGACTTTTTATTAATGTATTAATTATTTTAGCCCTTTGTTATATGTATTATAAAGCCTTCCCCCTGATTTATCTTTTAGTTGTAGCCTGTGAGTTGGCCTTTCTTTCAGGAGGCTTAATTAATTCTGCCTCAAATACTGGGAAGACCAGCATAACTATAAATAACCTTTATATTTATATATTAAATCCAAAGTCCTTCAGTGTCTTCCCATAACACAGAATACTGAGTTTTAAACTTTTGATAAACTTCATATGACTAGAAATCACTTAGGAGCTATGCAGACTCAGATTCAGACTCAGTGTCGCCTGGGTCCTCATTTATAAACATTTATAACATTATTTAGTATTAGTGCTAGTAGGCTGTCCTTTCACAAACACCTTTAGTTTGGTGTGTGTGGGGTTTCTAATGACATAGTCTCCTGGGTGAAAATTGGCTCTTGATGCATCATCTACGTGCTGTCTGCAGAGTAAAGTGTAGATACATGCTTTCTAAGCCTCTGGCTGGTGGTGCTGTCTGTAAGTATAAGATGGCACTATGCTGTTCTGGAATTTCTTCTTCTGTCTACTTTGTCTAAATTCTGGCTTTCCTTTAAGATGCTTATCTGCTTTCATCTGTGTCATCAATTCTTCCCTATTCATTTTAATCGAATTGAATTCTTTGCTTTCCCTGAGTGTGACCGTTTGCTCCTTTTCAACATTTTTTTTTGTGTGTTTGTCTATTTTGATCTTTTTTTTTTTTTTTTTTTGTGAGTAATCTTAAATTGTTCATTTGTTGGCAGATTTTGCCTTATATGATTTTATTTTTATCTCCCACAGGACCTGTGTGGAAATAAAAACAAATGTCAGTGCACTCAACAGTTTGGGCTGTTTTAAAAAGCTACCATAAAATATTCACTGGGCATTCAGTGGATATTTTTTTTTTTTTAAAATCAATCTGTTCTGTCTACCCCATCTACAGCTTGTATAATTCTGTAGACTTTAACCTTTGATCTTTGGTTGTCATAAACTGGAAAGGTCCTGTTCATGATAATAAAGCACCACCTCTTTTTTTTTTTTTTTTTTTTTAATATTGGTAGACTATTTTAGAGTGTCATCAGGGCCAGTTTCACATAGTATTCCAGTTAATAATTTTAGTTTTTTAAGGTAGACTTTGGATGTGGTAGAGGTGGATGATACCTTATAAAATTCAATAGGAAGCCCTTAGGGATGTGACATCTAGCTTGTTGTTGTTTCCTCTAGATCTCTGTTTTACACCAACAGACTCAGGTCTAGCCTTTTATCCTAATAGCCTGAGTTGTTTCTCCAGAGGTTAGGAAAAACTTGAGGATGGTGCTAGGCAATAAGAAGGCCCAGCCTGAACTAGATGCCAGTTGTGTTGAGTAATTATCCTAGGGATGTTTCTCTTTATTTCTACTTAAACCAGCACTTGGGAAGAAAATGACAGCATATTCTGGGAGTGTAAAGGGGTTGGTGGGGGCAGCCTCAGCAACATCTGTCACTCCATTGCTTGTCAGGATTATTTAGCTGATTTGTCTGACTGGGCAGGTGTCCCCTCTCTCCCTCAGTGCTCCATGTGCATCCCTCTTGAAGCTTCGCACTCTGTTGAAGAGGACACTCATCCCAGGTAGAGGGGGGATGGGAAACTGGGCCAATTGAATCTGTCCTTTTCTTTCCATCAGATCAGGACACGTTAACTGGGATCCATTAACTTCCTGAGGTCCATGACCTCCATGAAGTTCTTGCCACGTTTTGTTTATGCATTTATACATTTCTTGGGGGAAAAGGTCTACAACCTATCCCAGTAGATTCTCAAAGGGATCTGTAAAAGCACTGTGGCACTAGAAAATACTGTTTTCTATTTCTCAGGTATTTTGCAAGAGTAACAGAAAATTAGAAATGCAGAGTTGTGCTGAGAGATGGCTCACCAGTTAAAAGGTTAGGCTCACAGCCAAAATTGTAAGAAATGCAAAGGGCAAGTAGAATGGGTGGATATCTACAGTCCTATACCCTTTCTGGTTAGCAGGGTCAATTTTAGATGTGTTTGGTACACTAGGCAGGCCTCAGAAGTTCTGGTGTCTGATTCTCAAACATAGAAAAGAAGATAGAATAGTTGACATGTAGGGCAGTAGTGACAGTTTGAAAATCTTAGTTTTTGCCACTAGTGTGCTCTGCAACAATGGCATATCCTTTAGGGATCTTAATTGAGTTAGTATGAAAAAGCGGAAATATATTTAAGGCTCCTTGCATCTGTGATACACATTACGAAAGAAGTCTGGCGGGGATATTCAAAATGCACTTAAATTAAAAGGGAAAGGAATCTTCTTTTGCCTTTCTCTGGGCAAGCTAGTTTTAGATTCCTATGTTGTAAGATCAGTGCATTTCAGAACAGGTTTGCAGGTTTGGTCTTGACTTTTCAAAAAGTAAAGGAACATTTAATTATAAATATATTGTAATTGAAGCTTTGTTCCTTGATATGAATTGTTGACAGCAATTTTCTAATGTATGGGTTTTTTTGTTTGTGTGGGGTGTTTTTTTGAGATGGTTTCATGTGGCCCAGACTGGCTTCAAACATGCAGTGTACCTCAGGATGACCTTGAATTCTTGATCCTCCTGCCCTCACCTTCCAAGTGCTGGGGTTACAGGCGTATTTCAGCATGCCTGGCTGTAGAAATTATATATGGAAAAATGTGGACCTATTTGATTAAAGTTATTAAGCTATCTGAGATAAGTATAAATTTCATCTTATTGATTTGAATTTTTCCTTTTACTGAGTTAGCCATTTAAACCAAGAATTCTTGAGAATTTTGTTTGAACCACATTATTCCAGAATGAAGAAAATAATTTGATATCCTTTAATGTGTTTGCAGTCACTATTTAGAAGCAAGATGCTTGAATGAGAGAGATTATCGGGACCGGAGATACATTGATGAGTACAGAAATGACTACTGCGAAGGATATGTTCCAAGACATTACCATAGAGATGTTGAAAGCACTTACCGGATCCACTGCAGTAAATCCTCAGTCCGAAGCAGGAGAAGCAGCCCTAAAAGGAAGCGTAATAGACACTGTGCGAGTCATCAGTCACATTCGGTATGAGTGATTTGTTTTTATTTTGAATGGATTCTTGTTTGTGAGGCTCTAAAAAAAGTGATAAGTTTCTGAACGTTTCTTTAATGCTATTTGGATATGCTATAATTTATATTCATACACTTGAATCCTTAAAGGAAGTGAACACATTCTCATAACTGACACCTGTGTATTAGCTAGTCTTCACTTGCCCACACTTTACTCATTCTGCAAACCAGATCATGAGTTTGTTGGTTTTAATAGTAAAAGCATCCTATTTTGTAGTTGTGCATTATATTTAAAAAATGAGGCACCCATATTTTTCTTTTAATGTAAATTTTTTTTATTTTGAAAGAAACGGCTTTACTGATAATTGGAAACAACTCAGGCAGGTCACACTATTGGGGTGCTTAGCCATTGCTGACTAGTGTGTAGTCTAGCTCCTAGTGCACCACATCATTGTCTACAGTTAATTTTGCTGATATTGTGAACCTGGGTGCTGAATAGGAAATGTATTGAGTAAGCCAGATATCTCTAATTTGTAAATTTTGAGATACCATTTCCCTCCCCAAGTTTTTTCTATAGAACTAGCATTTATTAGATTGAAGATTGAAATTAGCCTTTACTTCCCCATCTTAATGTCCATTTTTAAATGTTACTAAGAGAGAACAATTTCAACTATTCTTGACATTTTTCTGACAATACTAGACAACTCAACTCACAGCATATGGTTATAGCAGAAAATAGTAAATCTTGACATTGCATTCTTTAAACTTCAGACTTCAATTAAATCAGTATTTTAAAGAGACAATTGTGTTGTTTTTTTTCTATTGCCACTTTAAGTATCTTATCTGAAAATCTGTTCCTTGCCATGTTTTTCTTCTGTAACATAAACTGTGCCCTGTGAATTTCTGGGGACTGAATTTGAAATTGCTCCTGCCAACTGTTCGTGGCCTGGTGCTTATCTGAATGCCTGAATATCTCCCCGCTGAATGAATTGCGTATTCTGCCCTGAATTCACTCTGATATATTGATTGGCTGGACGATCTTGGTGCTGCCCACTTGCCGTTCCAGAAGAGCCACCGAAGGAAAAGATCCAGGAGTATAGAGGATGATGAGGAGGGTCACCTGATCTGTCAAAGTGGAGACGTTCTAAGAGCAAGATGTATAGAATATTTTTCAACACTTTTTAAACTTTGCAGACAGAATAATCTTTTAAAGAATAGTTTGTCAGCGGGGGGCTAAAGACTCTTCATTGCTTTTTTGTTTTGTTTTTTGTGGGTTTGTTTGTTTTATATTTCTTCTTTTCTGTAGAATTTAAATATTTCTATTCTTAAAATTCCAAAATAATCAGTGGAGTTTGAGATTAGAACAAGACAGATAGCTCTATCTAATTGCTTTGTAGCAGCTGAAAATTCAATAACTTTGAGTCATGAAACCTTAGTTATGCTTTGCTAGAGTTCATTTGGAAATATACCACACTTAAGCATTCATTGTTTAACAACTGGATAATTGTACCCAGGCACTTAGACCTTTCCTTCTCTCCCTCACTTTAGATGAAATCGTGGACACTTTAGGTGAAGGGGCCTTTGGCAAAGTTGTAGAGTGCATTGACCATGGCATGTAAGTTTGCTTTTTCTTTTTTGAACGTTCTGATGAAATGTATTTTAAAGTGGTTCGCTACAAGTTTTTCTGGGAGGTATTCAACAGAATTTTTGGAACTCTATATTATTATGTGCTATGACTATTAATTTTATTGTGTGCGATGGCAAATTTCAGGTGGAGATTACTCTGTTAACAAAGACCTATATAATGTCTATATTCTCATTGTACTATATCCCTTTAGAACCTCTGTTCTGTGGTTTTACCACTTTTTTTTTGTAAGTGAACTTCTTAAAATAATTAGTGAAACTACATCTTTCTAAAAATTAATGTCATCTGTTTTTTTTTTATCAGAAATAGTTGGAAAGGGTATAATTTTCATCTTACTGTATATATCAGTAGTTGGGGATTTTTTGTTTGGTTTTGGCTTTGGTTTTTGTTTTTGTTTTTGTTTTTTGGTTTTTTTTTGTTTGTTTGTTTGGTTTGGTTTAGCTAACATGGGTACTACTTCTGACACTAGCCAAAAAAAGTTTCAACCCTAAATTTGTTTTTATCCCATTGTTCATGATTTCCCAAAGTACTGTTTTGTTTATACTATTCTAAGGATTATTCCTGGAAATGCCCCAACCCAAAGCCCACCACTCTAGCTGTAGCTATTTCTGCACGCATAAAGAGTCTGCTTGGGGCAGTGGGGCTTCAATAACTTGTAGTGTCTTTAACCAGCTGTTTGGTTTCTCTTCCTGTTTGACAGGCTCATAGCTATCTTTCAGAACCCAGTTCTATATCAATGTATAAGTTGCTTATTTTTTATGAGGATGTCTTAATATTCACCTGCCTTTGTTATTAGATAGAGGCATGTAGGAGTGAGTCCCATTGTTCAGTACTAGCACCTCTGGCACAAAGTAGATTCAGCCTAGCAATTGAACAAATTGAAAAATTCTTTGTGTGTGTGTGTTTACTTTTAAATTTTTTGTATAAAATATAAATTTTTAAAACAAATGTTAAAATTCCTAACTATTATATGAATGATGGCTGAGATGTTCTGCAGCCTAGTATTAATGTGCTCTGAAAGATTTAGAACAGCAGTATGGGAGACTTGTAATTACAATTGTATTTTAGTAGGCTGAGGCAGGAATATCACACATAATCACAAGTTCAGCGTTACTTTGGGCTACATAATGAGTTTAATCCTAGCCCGAGCTACATATAGTGAAATCCAGATTCAAAAACAAAACAAAAGCATGTGCTTTTCATAGGGTATGTAGTTTTGTCCCACCACTTACATATTTATCATCATCTTTTTTTTAAGGGATGGCTTACATGTAGCAGTGAAAATTGTTAAAAATGTAGGCCGTTACCGGGAGGCTGCTCGCTCTGAAATCCAAGTGTTGGAGCACTTAAATAGCACTGACCCCAACAGTGTCTTGTAAGTATACATTGAACCACAAGTTGCTATACTGTGTAAGCTGCTCATTTCTGCGCACTCAGTTTTTATTTTGATCTCTTTTAGCCGTTGTGTCCAGATGCTGGAATGGTTTGATCATCATGGTCATGTTTGTATTGTATTTGAGCTCCTGGGACTTAGTACATATGATTTTATTAAAGAAAATAGCTTTCTGCCATTTCAAATTGATCACATCAGGCAAATGGCTTATCAGATCTGCCAATCTATAAATTGTAAGTATTTGTGAATACTTTGTAAATATTACAATGGTTTTATTGTCTTTATTATCTAATCAGCATATAAACACTTGCAGGTTATAGGTAAAGCTGAAATCCCCTATGACTCCCACATTTTAGAGCCAGTTAAAATCTCTAAGTGAGACTAATAATGGTTTTCTGTTTTCTTTGTAGTTTTACATCATAATAAATTAACTCATACGGATTTAAAACCTGAAAATATTTTATTTGTGAAATCTGACTATGTAGTCAAATACAATTCTAAAATGGTAAGTTAAAGACTTCTTTTAATTTTGGGTATTGTCTTTAAAATTAATTTACCTTGGTGATCCTTGAATTAGGCATTTTACTTCTGATCCTGCTTATATCTGTTGTTTATCCACAGATATAGGAGAAATAGGATGCTTGTATCCAGAAGGGAAGGGAAAAGGAGGGAGGATTCATTTGTAAGCTTTCTGAGTAGTGCTATAGAATGTTTTATATCTTTATTGAGTTTCATCTTTACTCAACTGTGTCTCTAGAAACGAGATGAGCGCACATTGAAAAACACAGATATCAAAGTTGTTGACTTTGGAAGTGCAACGTATGATGACGAACATCATAGTACTTTGGTGTCCACACGGCACTACAGAGCTCCAGAGGTCATTTTGGGTTAGTAGACAAAAGATTTCCTTACACTCTGATTGTTGAAAATCATGGTTAACTAAAATAGCAGGATACAGAAATGAGTTTTGTGTGCTTCTTCTCTATGACGGTGCTTGTAAAAGATATTCTAAGTGCTGATGATTTGTGAACCTCAAGTAATCATAACAGTGATTGTGAGGTTATGTAATCATCTATGTTCACTCTGTAACCAAAGTAAAACTCTGGTAGAGCCCAGGGATTAGTTGGCCAACTTAGACATAATAGATAAGGAGCAGGAGAAAAGAGACTTAAGCAAGAGTCTTTGTGTTAGCCATTATGAAAGCTAGAAGTGAAAGAGAATTTTGAAACTCAGGGAGTATGTATTACACCACAAAATTTAGAAGTCACTGATAAGATCAGGGTCTTGGAAACAGGACAGATCAGGTACTGTTGTTCATATAGACCTGAAGTTGGAGTCACTGGAAAAGGAATCTGGAATCTGGGTGAAGGCAGATTAAAGAGGAAGATATAGTTGGATGCTACAGTAGAAGGAAGGCAATTGCCTTAGATATTAGCAGTCAGATAATGTTGGGAAAGGATGAGAAAGGTGAGTGAGGTGAAATTATAGTATCAGTATTGATTGATCAAGTAATAGGTTGAAGGGCTATAGTTAGTCACCTGGGGAAAGGTATATTGAGGTTGTAATGATTGAAAACTTTTATCAGAATTCAAATTCTAGTGTCTCTATAAGTTTTCCAGTGGTGAGCATTAGCATTATGGAATTAACAAAAGTGTATATAGGGGCCAGGTGTAGTGGCACCCACATATAATTCTACCACTTCTAACACTGTGATGGAACTAATACCAAGTCCCAGACCAACCCAAGTTACATGCACTAAAATTATAAATTTTGAGGTTGCTGTTATGGTTTTCTACATAGACTATAAAGAACACCTGGATGTGGGGAAGGGTCAGCAGTTTAAAGTTGTTTCATAGTAACATGACTATGTTTGTTTTGGATAGCTTTAGGTTGGTCGCAACCTTGTGATGTTTGGAGCATAGGCTGTATTCTTATTGAGTATTACCTTGGGTTCACAGTCTTTCAGGTATGTATTTAAGACATTTTATTTGATGATCTTTAATGAATATTATGTTAAATGTGCTTTATATTTAGCTTTCATACTAGAGATTTACCATAGATCATTATTGAAAGTAAAATGTAAATATCATTCTTCTGAAACCACAGTTGATTGAATTGCTGCTACTAGTGATGTTGTAACTTTGTGTTGAGTGTGTTGTGACATCTTTAACACGTGATTGATAAAGAGTTCATATTATATGTTGTTTTTCTCTTGTTTTATTGAATTTCAAATTTATATTAGTGTTAATGTGGCTAAGTATAATTCTCTAGCTATGTTTCTAAATACATAAAATAAAAACATAAAAATGTGGAATTGTCTAGGCATGGCGACACATGCTGATAGTTCTATCACTAAAGAGGTTGAAACAAGAGAATCAAGTTGTGAGACTTCACCTATCAAGAGACAATAAGGCCAGTGTTGGCTACAAAAGAAATCTCACAAAACAAAACAAATATGGGAGTAATAATATTTATTCATGTCAGTAATAATGTTTTAAAGGCAATATGCTTGGGCCCTGTAGTTGATAAATGTGAATAGCATTAAACACACAGTCTCTGTCCTCTAGAACAAAGATTGTCAAACTGGGCTGTGGTAAAAGTGCTCCCTGCTGCCTGTTACGAGAAAGGGTATTTTGCCAGCACTTCCTAAAATGTTTTTTGTCTGGCCTTCAGAGAAAAAGTTAGCCAGCCTCTGTTCTAGACTAGACATCATTTCGCCTTTGCTTACAGCTGGTGCTTTTCTGATGTGGCAACTCTGCTGTGTTAGTTTCGAGTAAGATCCTTGACTTGGTTTGTTGTCAACTTTGCTTATTTATGAGCTATGTGCCTTTGTCTTAATCTCTTTGAATTCACATTCCTAAGCAAAGCTCAGAATTGTGGTAAGATTTGATAGAACAGTTATATTACCTGGAATTACTGTCAGTCTAGTTAAACAGTTGCATGGAAATCGTTGCATTTTTTTGTTAGGTACTTTTCATGTTGATTCCCATATAGATCTTACCACTCTATCTTGGACTGCTCTTTCAGTATTGTTTAGTATTATTCATCTTTGAAGCGTTTATAATGTAAATTTTGTAACTGACTAATCTACTTTTTTTGTTATTTATTTTCTTGAGGGAATGCTTTTGTGTAGAAGATAACTTGTGGGAGTTGTTCTTTTATCATCTGAGTTCTAGGGATTGATCTTGTTTGAAGGGCCTCTTTACCTGTTAAGCCATCTCTCTGGCCTTAGTCTGGTCCTCTTATGTTTTGATTTTGGTTTTTCAAGACAGTGTTTCTCTGTGTATCTTACCTCTCCCTAAAACTCACTCTGTAGACCAAACTGGCCTCCAAATCAGAGGTCTTCCTGTCTCTGCCTTCCAGTGCCACCATAGCCCAGTTTAGACAAGTCCTTTTAATATCAGCACATATTTTAATTTTTTTCTTTTATGTTAGGAAGTGGAGAATACTAAATTCCTTTTTCCTGATGTTTGTTTTTAGACTCATGATAGTAAGGAGCACTTGGCGATGATGGAGAGGATATTAGGACCCATCCCAACGCACATGATCCAAAAGACAAGGTTTGTCTAAAATACATGCAGTGTCCTTTGTTTAGACTATATGAAGCATAATGTCTGTTTTAAGAACTGCAGATGTAGAAAGAGAAAGGAATTCTACACAAGTGATAACTTAGAGCTATAATCTTAGCATTTTTGAAAGATAAAAAAATAATTCAGTATTTTAACTTTTACTCTTATAGAGAAGGGAGTTTTACTTTAGTACCCAGGTTAACTTTTATGTAGATGTTTTTCTAAGTTGATGAAAAAAATAGTTCATAAGAGAACCCATTCTTACTGGAGTCAGTCTTGTTTGAATTTCCTGTTATTGCTATCCAGCTCTGCACCCTTGAACAGGATAGTGTAGTGTTTTCTAGCTCACCTGGGAAGTCGTTAAGAGTTCCATCCCCATCCAGCTCTGGTGAAATCAGAATTCACAGCCAGGAGTCTTCCTGTGTAGAGTGAGCATTTTCTCATTTGTGAACAGCTTAGCTGAGATAACTAGAATTCCCCAGGGTAGATGAAAAGGAAGAGCCTATATAAGGTGTCATATGTAATTGTTGCCAGTATTTTAAAAATTATACACAGGTAAATATATGTCTGTACATTTAGTGAAAAGAATCTGTCACCACTAGGGGACAAGGTAAAGATGTGGAACTTTTTTTATTTTATTAATTTTAACTTTTTTTCTCTTATAGGAAACGCAAATATTTCCACCATAACCAGCTGGATTGGGATGAGCATAGTTCAGCTGGGAGATATGTTAGGAGACGCTGCAAGCCATTAAAGGTAAAAGGGAAAAAAAGATTACTGATTAAGTAACATTTCCATTCTTCCTTCATTTAACAAGACCATTTCTCTCAGGAATTTATGCTGTGTCACGATGAAGAGCATGAAAAACTGTTTGACCTGGTTCGAAGAATGTTGGAGTATGACCCAGTGAAAAGGATTACCTTGGATGAAGCATTGCAGCACCCTTTCTTTGATTTATTAAAAATGAAATGAATGGGAATCAGTGGTCTTCCTATATCTACTTCTTTAGAAGCAATTACTTTAAGACTGTGTCAGTCAACTAAACATTCTAATATTTTTGTAAACATTAAATTATTTTGTACAGTTAAATGTAAATACTGTGTGTTTTGTATTAATAGCATAACTACCTTGTTAAGTATGGTGTTGATAATGAATGCAATTTGAGTTAAAATGAATTTTCCCTTTTGATGTTAATTGCCATTTTTAAAGGCCTTTGGAATACCCTTTGTGTCCAGTGATTAATGTGATAGGTCTTGTCTTTTGTACATGAAGGTTGACTATGAAGTGATTTTCTTTTTTTTCTTCAGTAAAAGGAAATCTTGACCACTTTGTGTGATTGAGTATTCTTTATATACCTCAAATATAGAACTTTTCATGACAAAGGTGTTTTTTGTAATTGATTATTGAATGGATACCATTTTAGGTAGGCAGACTCTAAAAACCAAAGTCAGAAAAATTAGATGGTTAAGTTTTATTAAGTTTTGTTTTCTGTTCTTTTGAAAACGTCCACAGGCTCTCAATAAAAGACACCTGATTAGTCCATGATGGAGTTTGATCAGGCCGTACAAACATCATTTAAGACTTGAGTCTTAATTTTACATTGCTGACAGGTTTGAGCTGTACTGTCTATATTTCAAATTACAAATATGTGAAACTTTCTTCTACATGACAAGTAGTAAAGCCAGGCTGTCTTATAGCTATCTACAGACAGTTTTTCTAGTACATTAGGGCTAGGAACTTCAAGATTATAGCTACATGTCACAGAGTTCCACATAAAATATATCTCGGCTTCTGATGCAGTCCATATGTCAGCATATACCACCTTCAGGACATTTATAAAGTCATTGTTTGAAGTTAGTCCTGAAACTGGCATTGCCACACAATTTTTTTATTTTCCATCCCACTCTTCAGTCCACTTCCTGTGCTTCCCTAAGCCTCTTTCCTCAGCCTCAAAAACTCTTTATAGACTGATCTTCATGTAAAAGGAAAGAAAAATGATCACACTTTTTAAAAGTTAATGGTTGCTTTTTGGGCTGGAAAGACGGCTGAACAGTTAAGATCATGTACTGTTGGAGAGGACCAGAATTAGATTCCCTGCACTAACTCCAACTCTAGGGAATTCAGTGCTCTCTTCTGACAACCAGGCAGCTGAACTAATGTGTATACATAATTTAAACAATGTTCTTTTAAAGGTAATGATTTCTGAAAATTAACATTCTTCATGAAGTATTTCACTAACTTGTGTTCTAATTCACATTTTTGGAATTATTGCAAAACTTAGGTAGAAAAAATAAGTAGTGATCAGGGTGATCCTTCTGGAAATGTCCTTTGCCAAGAGTTTCCTACTGTGAGCTCTCGGCTGTCTGCTCCTACCTTCCTGTATTGGCACACTCATTTTCTGGAAGGTTCACTGCTTGTCACAGTGTTTGCAGCTCAGCACTAAAAGGAAAAGGATTTAGACTGGTAAATATAAGAATATGGATCATTTGCAGTGGAGGTAGTTTTTTTAATTTTTTAATTATTTTACACATGAATATAATAATTATATCTCCCTATTCCCTTTTATCTCCCATTCTCTCTAGACTCCTTTCTCTATATTGGGCTTTTATTTTTTAAAAAAATATTTATTTTTATTTTATGTGAATTGGTGTTTTGCCTGCATGTATAACTGTACAGGTGCCAGATCTTGGAATTACAGACAGTTGTGAGCTGCCATGTGGATGCTGGGAATTGAACTTGGGTCCTCTGGAAGAACAGTCAGTGCTCTCAACTGCTGACACCCTTACATAGTAGTTATACGTGCAGACAAAACACCAATTCACATAAAATAAAAATAAGTATTAAAAAAGAAAAAAACCTTTCTTGAGGTAAGAATAGAATAAGTTCCCCACCCTAAATATATAGCCCAGCTTCAAAATATTGAAACACTTGGCAAATTTTAAAATCAGTCTACTGTTCTGTTTAAATATAAATGCTAGGTATCATTTTTCATTCATAATTCTATATTTTAGTATATTTAAGTGTGTGTATATAGATAATGTGTGTGTATAATACCACTAACATTATCAAACAGTTTTGTTTGGCCTGGCAAGATGGCTTAGTGACTAAATGTATTTGCTGCCAAACCTGACAGCTGAATAATCATGCATGTTTTGGTAGACCCACACCTACCTCCACACAGATATAACTAAAAATTAGCAAAAAAAATTTATTTAGTCTAAGATTGTCTCAGAAATGTCCTCTTGAATTATTATATATACAGGACCAAGCCAGGATACATACTGACATCTCACTGACATTTGCCTTCCCTGTGTTTTGTTTTCTGGTTAAGGAGCCATTGTATGTCCTTTAACATATTTTTGGCTGTCTTTCATGACTTTGCTGTCCTGGGTGATGTGTGGTTGGTAACTAAGTGGCTGTTCAGCCTTTCACACTTCAGAGTGTGCATCCTTTTCAGTGGCATGTGCTATCCTGCCTCTTAGAGCACGAGAATGACAGGACATTAGATACTCCCCTGCTGGGCTTTGGTCTTCATGCATTCTCTTCAGCCATAGAGAGTACTGCAAGGTGTCAACTATTTGTTTTAAGCCATTGAATTGCTTTAATGAGATAACTTTGTTTTGAGACAGGGTCTTACTCTGCAGTTCAGGCTACCTCAAAATCCTCAAGATGATCCTTCTGCCTCAGTCACTGTGAGGCCAGAGCTAGTATGTCTAGATCTTTGTAAGATTTAAATGTTTTGTTTTGGAGATAGGATATATAGTCCAGGCTGGCCTTGGACTTGCTATGTAGCCATAGTTAGCTATGAACTCCTGATCCTTGTGTCCCACCTCAAGCATGGGATCACAAGCCTGCATCCCCATCAGCCCAGCAAAGAGTCTTCTTATGTTTTTTCAGAGAGTTAGGGTTTCCTTTGTATAAGTTCATATTTCTAGTGTGGTTTTCCTTCTGCCCCAGGTTATGACATTAATGTTTCTCTTTACTGTGACTGTGATGACAATGAGTTCTTTTAGCTGTTGTGTTTCTGAGAGTTTTTCAACACACACACACATAACCTATACCCATGAGACAGTTTCATAAACCCATTCTGACCTTGAAACTTTCAACTCATGGTCTTTCTGCCTCAGCCTCCTGAGCACTGGGATTACAGGGTTGTATCATCATTATTGTTCTGTATTCAGACTGGGGCTGGAGTTGTGGATGAAAGTGGATGGTTCTCTACCTCTACCCTGTGTATTATACTGTGGTCAAGAAACTTCCTTTTTTTTTCTAATTGCTTCAGGTTGCTTAGGTTCTCTTTACCACTCAGCTCAAGCAACCTTTGATGTGCCTTGTGTGGTTGTCTTCTTTGCATAGCCCTTTGATGCCCGTGGGCCAAAGGCTGTATGGTCCCTGCTCTAGTGTGTTCTGCCTTATTTCCTTGAGACAGTCTGCCACCAAACCTGGACCTAGTCTACCTAGGTCCTACCAAACCCTAGTAATTTCTCTGCCCCACAAAGTGCTGAAGTTATACCTGGTTTTGTATGTGGGTGTTGGGAACTCACTTAGGTGTCCATGTTTGCAAAAAGCAAGTACTCTTTCCCACTTTCCAACTCCCATCTACTGTATTTATAGGTTGTATGAGTGTTTTGCTTGTGTATATGTCTGCCCTTGAAGGTCAGAAGGACATCAGATCCTCTGGAACTGGAGTTATCGATGACCATGAACCACCATGTGGGTGTAGGAATTGAACCCAGATTCTCTGCAAGAAGAAGTATTCTTTTTCCTTTTTTTTTTTTTTTTTTTTTTTTTTTTTTTTTTTTTTTTTTTTTTTTTTTTTTTTTTTTTTAGGATTATTTATTTATTTATTTGGGTGTTTTCAAGGCAAGCCTTCTCTGTGTAGCTCTGGCTGTTCTGGAACTCTGTAGATCAAGCTGACCTCAAACTCAGAGATCCACCTGCCTCTGACTCCTATGTGCTAGGATTAAAGACAAGTTTATTTATTTTTATTTTATGTATTTTGTCTACATGTTTATCTGTATCATTGCTTGCAGTGCCTAAGGAGGCCAGAAAAGATTCCCCTAGAACTGGAATTAGAGATGGTCTGTTTGTGAGTCACCCTGTGGATGCTGGGAATCAAACCTGAATCCTCAAAGAGCAGCAAATGTGCTCAACTGCTCCAGCCCAGTGTTGTGTTATTTTGTCTTTAGAAATTTCAAATTTTCGTCTTTTAGAATTTGTTTGGGGTCTTTTTTAAAAGTATCTATTATGGCCCCTTTTGTTCCTTGAGCATGAGGAATACAGTCCTCACTTTAATGTCTTTGTCCTCTAATTCTCTTGTCCTTGCCATTTCTGGGTTGCTTGTATTTTTTCTTCTATTTTTCTTTTCCTCTGCTGTATGGTCTGGATAGTTTCCTGTTCCTGTTGTACCTTATTAGTCTGGATGTGCTTGTATTCCTTCATGCTTCAGGAGTTATATGCTTACTTGAATCAAATTGATCTTTTCAGGTTTTGGTTTTAAGCAAGACCTAGGTCAATTCTTACTCTAGGGCTAGTTTTCTCCTACTGCATCAAAAAAACATTTGAGTGCTCAATGACATCTGATCTATTGAGTTTTCTGTACTAGCGGGCAAGAAAACCTTGTGGCCTATAGGGCTTGTTTGCATTCAGAATTCCTATCAGCCTGGTCTGTTTTCCTACTCACCGGGAGCCTAACCCTCTCCCCTGCAACTGCCTTGCCCACCTAGACTGCCACAGCCATTCAGCTGCTCAGCTGTAGGCCAGTCCTGGCTGAGGCCCTCTCCTTGCACTGTGGCCTGAGAAGTCTTCAGAGTCCTTGAGTTCTCTGCTACCCATCTCCAAAAGCTCACCATCCTTTCTGTTGCCGATGTCCAGTGCTTTGCAATGTGCTGTATAGTTTTACTGGTTTTGAACAAAGTAAAGCTAGATTTTCCCCATCAGTACTTGCTTTTTAAAGAGCTGAAAATGACATCTGATACCCTCTTCTGTATACTGTATACAAAATAAATCTTTAAAAATAAAAAGATGAAAACTGAGGGTCTAAAGGGTAAGTAGCTTGCTTGGGTTGTACTGCCAGCTGGTAGACCAGGACAAGAGTCGCTAAGTGAATACCTGGTGGCTTTTCTTCAGTGACAATCACACTATGTAGTTGTCTATCAAAAACTTAAACTTTGCAATGAGGTGGCTAGAAATACACATAGCCCTGTATCTTTGAGCAACACTGTGAACACATTTAGACTCTGGTTATCTATGTTACCTATGAGTATCAGCTAGGGGAAGATATTGCACATTTCTGTTCCAATTAGAATGCAGCAAGGGGGTATGGCCAAGAGACTCATACCCCTCTGTCCTTAGTATAGAATTGTGATACTCCCTGGTGGTCAGGCTCAGTTAACTCCAGGCCCCTGAACAGAATTCAGAGTGGGAGATAGCAAGACAGAGCTCACAATTCATGGGTCCCTTTCCCCCTTGGCATGCATAGCCCAGAGATGGGAAAAGAGCAAAGGCCAGGAGTTCACAGCTGTAAAGTTGAATCACGGCTGATGGTGCCATTCTTGATTCTATCCCTAGGTTCTTTGACACGTGTTCTTACTAAGAACACAGTATCACAGAGAGGTACCCTGATTAATCATGTACTATATCCCAAAATGCACCTTTCAGAGTTATTTTACCAGTGCCTTCAAAGGCAGCTCCAGTATTCCAAGGCTGGCTCCTTTGGGCTACTGCAGGATGCAGTTTGTGATCATGGACTCACCTCACTTCTTTGGCTAATAAGTAGATTGTTTAGTTGGGTGTGTTGTATGAGATTTCATACCTGTGAATTACATGTTAGGCGAGCATCATGCAGGAGGCTAAGGGACTATAGGAAAGATGACCCATTCCTGAAATAGTTATTCCTGTGAGGGACAGACCTTTGACACTTACTTCACTGAGAGAGTTCAGTCATCCAGGTGGCCAGTTGGTCTGTGGAGTGGCATGCAGGGGTAAGAGTATATCACTGACAGGTTGGCACTCCGAGGCAGCAGTAGCTCTACTGAATTCATAAGTTTGGTGCATATCTGCCCTCTATTGCTCTTACTGGGCTCCTGACCTATAGGTTTGGCCAGTGGAGTCTCCAGAGGAGAGAGACAGTATTTCTTCCAGCCTCTTCCCCCTACCAAGCCATGTCCTCAGCCAAAGGTCACAGCTCCTGCTGAGCAGACTTTCCACACGCTACCCAGCAGGTTTCTCCTCTCACCTGTTCAGCTAGGGATAGTAATGGCTTCCCACTACTGTGAGCCTAAGAGTGTTCGCCCCACCCCCTGCTGGCTCCTCTCATTGCCTCTGTGAAGTTTATCTACACTCAAGCTGGCTTCAATCACCTGTTCTTATAGTGCTGCCTTTTCCTCCTAGGACCCTAACTGGCAAGTAACTGTTTTCTTGGCTTGGTTTTCCGATTGAGAATTGCAGACAGTAAACATTTTTTGTCTTAATTTACTTACCAAGTATTTATTGAGCGTGGACTATGAGCCAGATAGTGTTCTGTAAGAAGACAGTGGTGCATGAAACAAGGGGATACAGTTAAAAGGTAACCAGGGACAATGTCACCATGAAGGAGACTGGGGATGGGGGCACCTTAGATTGAACAGTCTGGGACAGGCTTTGGGAATGTTGACTTCAAGATTAGCAGCTTGCTCTTCACAGTCTGAGAGGAAGCTGGTCCACACAACTGACAAGAATAAAGGCCGGGGAGCAATGAGCGTGGCCTATTCAATACACAGAAACTTCTAGACGGCCGTACCCATCTAAAAACCATCTCGGTCGCCCATTGCCAGGTTCGTGATTGGCAGTTCTCAAGTGGATATCACAGGAGTTAATGCAACAGTTGTCTGAGACCTGTTTTGAAGTATAAATATCCTTGAGGGAGCGACAGCTAAAACCTAGGTTCCAAGAACGTCTCTGGTCACCCCTGTAAGTAAATGGCTTTCTCTTTGGCCCCTCTTGGTGTCCTGATATAACTGTAGTCAAGTCAGTATGGTACATTCCAGATTTCCATTTAGTTCAAGATTTTCCCCGCAGATTACAAGTTCTACACGGTTTGGAACTCCTTTCCCCTTTATTTTCGTCTGCTTCCCCAACTAAATGCTTCCTCTGGGTCAGCTCCCTCCTAAGTATGACCATGTCTGTCTAGTGCCCATGCCTGATATTGTAAATGGGGAAAGCTTTGACTGGAAGAGGTGTCTGCTTTCCCTTATTATTATTTCTCTTCTCTCTTCCCGTGTGCTTTCTCTCATTCTTTCTTTTCTTCCTCTTCGGTTCTCTACCAAGTCTTTCCATCCTCACACGCAGGGGTCGCTTTCCGCCAGCAAGCGGCGCTCAGCGACCGTCTAGGACGGACTTCTAACTTTCCCTCAGGGTTCCAAGTTTTGTTTTGCAAGTGTCAAAAAGGTCAGTCTACACGTTTGGGGGTCGCTCCTAGGACACGGATCGTGCCGCAGCCTCAGGAGGGCTGCGAGAAAGCGGAGACCAGGCGCGTCTGGTCCCTCGGGTGGCAGCGGTCAGGCACCGAGGCGTGCGCGCTGGGACCGGCGTAGCGAGGACCCGGAGCCTGGGAGCCGGTGAGCGCCAGGGGCCCCCGCCCTCCCCGACCGGCCGCTCCTCCCCTGGGTGGGTCCCCGCGCCTTTTCTGGCGGGGTTTATTTGCATAGAGGGAACTGCCCGCAGTGGCCCAGCATAGGAGCGGGGCGGCTAGGGGGGCGTGCGCGATCCACCGCCGCCCGGACGCTGATCCCCGCAGCCGTCGATCTGGATTCGCCCCGGGCCACAGAGCCGACACAGAGCCGGCTGGTCGCCATGGGTGCGGGTGAGCGCCCGGCGGGCGGGGGAGGCGTGCAGGACCCCAGCGCGGGCTATGGGGCCCGGGTGCTGGGCGCGCTGTGCCTGCTGTTGTCGGTGGGCTCTGCCGCTGCCTGCTTGCTGCTGGGCGCCCAGGCGGCCGCACTGCACGGCCGAGTGGCGGCGCTGGAGCAGGAGCGCGAGCTGTTGCGGCAAGCGGGGCCTTCAGGAGTCCTGACCACCTGGGCTGAAACGCACCTGGAGCGCCTGCTGCGGGAGGTGAGGCGCACGATCGCCGGCCAGGGTGTCCCGCTACGCTCAGGGGTGTAGGGCTGCGGGGCGGCGTGATGGTCACCTCTAGGAACTGGCCTTACTCAGTGGATTGTACGGGGGTCGCTGGTCATGAGGTGTACTACTGTCTGGCTCCAGTGCCGGGACTTGGATCTGTAGGAAAAACCATCCAAAGGAGCAGTTTAGGGAACACCGGGAGAAGGGTTAAGGTAGGACCTTGGAGTAACAGTCCTGAGCGCTGTGTTTCTACTAAAGTGTGCGCTTAGACACAACGCCTCCCGCCTGCTCCCGGCGCTCGTGCGTCTGCAAGCCTGCTCGGTCTGTAACAGCCTGGACCCATCAAGGCTCCAGCCAGGCCTCCCTCCGTGCCCGGGAAGGTTTGGCTGGGAGCGGCTCTGGCTTGAAAGTACCGTGCTCTCAAGCTGACCCGCTGAAACCGCGCATCTGCACAACGAGGACGCAGCTGAGCTGCCTTTGTGTGCGTTTGTCTGTTGCGATCGCCACGGCTCACTCCAAAGAGTCTTAGATTTGTTTTCTGAGGGTTAAGACTGCTGCTGTGAACGCGTTTGGTGGCTCATCTGTAATCCCAGAATTTGAGAGGCTAGGGGCTGCTTTAAACTATATAGTTAAGATCCAAGTCCAGCCTGGGCTACAGAACAAGACTTAAAAACATCAGGAGAGCGGACGTGGGACATGCCTTTAATCCCAACACTCAGAAGGCAGAGGCAGGCGGATCTCTGTGAGTTTGTGACCAGCCTGTCCATTATAGCCAGAGCTGTATAGTAAGACACTGTCTGGAGGGAGAAAAAAAAAAAAGATGGTACTTTATGCTCTGATCTCTGAACCTCCTCCATCTGATACACTCTACCTTCGTGCAGCAAGCCTCTGTCCTGTAGAAAACTATGGCAGACACCAGCATACTGGCCTAAGTTTTTCTTGGCTCTAGTTCCCTTGTGGAAATGATTATCCTCCTCCTGGGGGAGGTTACTGCCCCAGATCTAAAGAGGTGGGAATGTGTGTGTGGGGAGGAATCACTCCTAAGCACAGTAGAAAATGAACCTTGTTTCATGGTAGAGGCAGGAAGGCAGGTGAGCTACCTACCACCCATTCCTAAGCTGTGCAAGGCTGGGGGTATAGGTCAGTGGTGGAGGCTTGTTTAGCATGTTCAAGGCCTTGGGTTGTACCCCTGGAATCATATATATGGAGAGGGAGAGGGAGAGGGAGAGAGAGAGAGAGCTGTGTCCTTGAGGTGGAGTGAGTTTGGGATTTCAAAGGGAATGGAAGAACTCTCTAGAATTAATCTTCCTGTTCCCATAGTTCCTTCTAAGTCACTTTAATAAGCCAATATTACCTCTCTCCACTTGATTCTCGGCAAAATTGCTGTTTCCTGAATGATTTCCTCTTCCCTTCTTGAAAGAGCCTGCAGAAGGCAGAACCTGGCTGGCAACTTTAGCAGTACTTTTATAACAGCCACCGTTACCCTCTCTCAATCCCTAGAGAGCGAGTGGGTATTGAACTGCTCTATGGAGGGTAGTCACTGTCTACCTGTGATGCCAGCCATGCTGGCCTCTATGGAGGGTAGTCACTGTCTACCTGTGATGCCAGCCATGCTGGCCTCTATGGAGGGTAGTCACTGTCTACCTGTGATGCCAGCCATGCTGGCCTCTATGGAGGGTAGTCACTGTCTACCTGTGATGCCAGCCATGCTGGCCTCTATAGAGGGTAGTCACTGTCTACCTGTGATGCCAGCCATGCTGGCCTCTATGGAGGGTAGTCACTGTCTACCTGTGATGCCAGCCATGCTGGCCTCTATGGAGGGTAGTCACTGTCTACCTGTGATGCCAGCCATGCTGGCCTCTATGGAGGGTAGTCACTGTCTACCTGTGATGCCAGCCATGCTGGCCTCTATGGAGGGTAGTCACTGTCTACCTGTGATGCCAGCCATGCTGGCCTCTATGGAGGGTAATCACTGTCTACCTGTGATCCCAGCCATGCTGGCCTGCCTTCCTTTTCTTCCTTCTATCTTTTCGTTTTTCTTTTTCTTTTCCTAGACAAGGTCTCTCTGTGTAGCCCTGGCTGTCCTAGAACTCACTCTGTAGACCAGACTGGCCTCAAACTCACATAGATCCTCCTGCCTCTGCCCCCTAGTGTTGGAGTTAAAGGCCTGCGTCACCACTGTCTGGCTCATGTGGTTTCTTCTAATGAGAAGAATAAACCACAAGCTTTGACCAGGGAAACCAGAAATTCCTGGGAGACCTTTGCACAAGGAGCACACAGGTTGTGTCCAAATTAATAGAAAGGATTTGTGAGGAAGCAACCCCATCCACCAGGAGTATGGCTGATACCTTGAGGGCGGGTATGGACACTCTACCAGTGAACTAGACCTCTTGCCCACATGTTGACTCTTTAGTCCCATGCTCCCCTCCTCTTCCTCCTTCCCCCTCTTCCTCCTTTTCCTTCCTCTTTCTTCTTCCTCCTCCTTCTCCCCTTCCTTTCCTTTTCCTTGGCATCCTTCTGTTTCTCCTTTCCTTCTTGTGAT
>PVIH01003663.1:35145-155785 GCA_004025045.1 Sigmodon hispidus
CCTAGTCTCATACTTTTTTTTTTTTTTTTTCCTTCAATGAGACAGAGTCTTTCTTGTTATGTAGCCCTGGTTGGCCTTGAACTCAATGCCACTTTTTACTCTGTACTTTAGAGGCAAAGGAAAAAATTCAGGCCCTGAGGTCCCTACCCCTACCCATTGAGAACTGCTGTACCCTTCAACACATGGTGCCGTGGCTTTGTATCCATGTTCTGAGGTACTGTGGTGCTCAGAGAGTAGATGGTGGGGCTTGAGGTGTAGGCAGGCTCCTTTCTCTTAGGGAAGAGTCAGGGACTACCCAGCACCACACTTCAGGGTTGTTCTCTTTTGTGGGGGGAGTCCTCTCTATCCCCAGTGACAAGGCCTCACTCTTCCTGAGTGCCTTTTGGCTTCCACTGCTTGCTAAATGTTTCTAGATGGGACATGCGTCATGCGCACACTCATCTTGATGGGAGAGATCTTGGGAGGCCCACAGTTGGCTTGACCCTGGTGTGTAGATCTAACTATTAGTATGGAGGGAAAATGCTTATCAAACTGAACATCTCTTAGGGAAGGGATGCTTGGATTCAGCATGTTTCCTGGCTTGCTTTGCTCCCTGGGAAGCCCCCTTTTAAGTCACCGCTGAAGTAGTTGTGTATATACAAGAGTCTATTGCTTTCTGCCTTTAACCAATAAAGTCATGTGTAGAGGATCCAAAGCTGAGAAACCATGTCCAATTTTTTTTTAATAAAAGAAATTCTTGCCAACCATACACAAGTTTAATGTCAGAGAGAAAATAATGAGTCAACAAAAGCCACTGTTTATAGGGGACCCACTGTCCCTGTTCCCTTGGGAACAGAACCATGACATCAGTTTTTCTGGGGCTGGCTGATGTGCCTGATAACATAGTTACAGAAGGAATATTCATTTCTGCTGTGATTATCGAAGGACCCTTCCTACAGTACATATGGGAAAGAAAGGACTTTCAGAATATCAAAACAAGATTTCTAAGCAAGAGCCATTAAAGGCAGTATCTTTAGTAGGATCTAAAAATATTCATCTCCGATTCTGCTTTGAAAGTGCCTTAAGTAACTGCCCAATTAATCACCGCCTTGGCAGTTACACCTCCAGCTCCAGTATTGCAGAAGCTGAGAATTCAGAACGCATAGCCTTCATACTGCAGTGAAAACCTTAATGGGAAGGATTAAAGCAATATTTAGTTGTGTTCAGAGGAGGCCCTTTCCAGCTTAGCGTGGATTTATTATTGGCTCTTGGCCTTCTATTGTCCAAACAAGTTTGAAAACAAGGAAAGCCTAGCGAGCTGGATAAAACTCAAGTGCTTTCCTTCCTATGAATATTGGTTGTGTTACTGTCAAATCCAGAATCCAGTGTGGCTTCCTCAGCCTCTCTGGTAGTTGGCTTCTCGGGGCTGCTCTGTGGAGTCTCTGTTAATAAAGATTCCTAAAAATGGAGCATAAATCAGCTCTGATTCGTTTCCTTGACATTTCCTGGCTCCTAACAAGCCCCCCCCCAAGAGGTTTCCTTCCAATTACTTTCTGGCACACTTAACTTTCTCTTTCTGCCTTTTTCTTTGCCTTTAAGAGTTTTTTAAATGCTGCCATTTGGGAGAGTTTCAGAATAATAGCAGTGTGCTTAGAAGAAGCCAAGTGTGTGGGTTGTTCTCTCCAAAGATACATTAGAGTTGTTGAATTGGTCATTTCCATGCTGACTTTGAAGATGGAGGGCAGGGCCGGCTCCTGAAGGGGATCAGGGTGCTCTGGAAGCTGATTGAATGGACCAATCAGGGCAATGTTGCACATGGTGCTCACCCAAAGAAGGGAATTGGAGACCTGGCCCCCGTGATTATAAGCTGTCATTCAAGTCTTCAATTTCTTACTCTTCAGCCTCCTTTTTGTAATGTGGTGATAGAATGGCACATGTAAGCAAGCAAGCTGATGCAGAGGCCACTCCTGGTGGATGCGAGGGTTAGGATGTAGATGGAGATATTCCCCCAAAGGCTCATGTACTGAGAGCCTGGTTGCCAGGATGCCAATGCTAGGAGGTGGTGCAGCCCTTAAGAGGTGATAGAGCCCAACTGAGTCTTCAGGTCATAGGCTTGCTGATCCTTAGATTGTAGGATACCCTCCCGTTCTGACTTCCTGATGGTGCTCTGATTCGTACTCTCCCCTTTTATCCTCTGCTTCTCTCTCTTCCTCTTCCTCCCTGCCATCGTACCATCTGCCAAGAGGTCATGACCAGAGGCAAAAAGAAAGAGGCTGCCTGATCTTGCACTTTTGGTCTACAAAAAGTGTGCTAAATCTCTTTTCTTTATAAAATACCCTATCTCTAGTATTTGATTCTAATAATGAAAAGCAGGCCAGTAGTCAGACAAGGTCTCATTACATAGCCCAGACTGGCTTTGAACTCACTATGTAGCCTAGGCTGACCCCAAATTTGTAGTTCTGCCTCAGCCTCCTCAGTGCTGAGATTATGAGCATGCAGCACTATGTCTAAGAGTAGATATGTTTTTGAAGGCAGGTAATGGGATGCCTGATGTGACTGCTTAACCGTGATAATCCAATGGCAGCACTGCATTATCTTGTATAGTAAGAGAAGCCTGGAATACAACAGATTTGGGCAATTCGTGGTTCACACCTTGTTGCCAGATCCTGCTTTCCCAGGCCCTGATCTGGAACTCCCTTGGTACTAGATAGCTAAGATAGGAGATGGAGGAAAAAGCTGCCCTCCTCAGAGCTTCTCTCTAGTGTTGAAGTCTGGGGAGAATGCTGGAAGTGTCTTTTGACAGAATTCCCCTGTAGTCAGCAGCCAGGATTAGGTCACATGACCATGGCTACCCTTTCACTGGTGATGGTAATGAGCTGCCAACCAGGGGGCTTCAGTCAATCTGGATTCATCCCCTGGGGCTGGGCACATTGCCACTGTAATAGAATGGAGGCTTTGTAAGGAAGGGAGACAACTGGGCAATGACCAGCAGCGTCAGCCAGGTGCTAACTGTTGCTGCTGCTGCCTTGGTGCACAGGAGCAGTGCTGTGCTAACTCCTCACAGTTCCCACAAGCACACTATTCTGTGTTTCCCAAGCACCACGCTTGGGACCCATCTCCAGTGACAAACCTGTTGGGCCTTGGGACTTTGCTGCCCATATTCGGCTCTTGTCCAGAGTTGAAGGGAATACTCATGTGTTTGGATTCTTCCTGGTGTTTTCCCAATCTCTGCTGTTGTATCAGTCTGTTTTCTGTTAGCGTAACAAAGCATCAGAGGCTCAGTCATTTACAAAGAGAAAAGGTTCATTGAGTTCATTGCTTTGGAGATAGATTGCATGGTGCTTGCTTTGGTGAGGCTCCTGATGACATCACACCATGTCAGATGTACAGAATAGCCAAGGCAAAGGAGAAGAAGAAGAAGCCTCCTGAGAACTAACTCAGGTCCAGTGAGATACCTTAATCCCTTCCAAGGGCATCATCTCCAGTGACTTAAGGATTCCACTAGGTTCCACCTTTTAAAGTCCTATTTCTTAATCTGTCCATACAAAAGACCAAGCTTTGGATACATAAGCTTTTAGGGGGAGGGGCCTTTAACCCTTGACTGGACTGTGATGCTGAAGTGCCCTGACTCTCTGTTCTCAGCATTTGCAGAGAATGGTATCATTTCACATCACTGCCAGTGATGGAAGTGACTGCAGGTGGAGGCAGCTGGTCCAGCCGATCTGAGCAGTGAGGCCTGTGTGTGCTGTACCTGTCCTTGTTCAGTGTGCCCAGGCAGCTCCCTCCTCTCAGTCTTGCTTTCCAAGCCATAGATCTCTGCAAACATATTTCAGTGTGGGCTATGAATCCTGCAACAGAGCAAGTCACAGTCCCCACGGCAGGGTGTCTGTCTCCTTTTCCTTCACCAAGAACCGTCTTTTTTATGTATTTCTTTGACTGTGTTGCATCTGCAGACTCTATGTGGTCAGATGAATGCTGGTGCTCTGCTTACTTTCTCCTTATTTTGCAGTCCAGGATCCCAGCCTGTGACCTGGTGCTCCCTTTATTTTGGGCTAACCTAGTCTTGATAATCCTCACAGACTTGTCTAGAGGTGTGTCCTTTCTGTGATTCTATATCCTGGCAAGTTGACAGTATTAACCACCATACTCACTAGATAGCCAAGGATGGCTCTGGAAACTTGATTCTCCTGCCTCTACCTCCTAAGTACTGGATTGAAGGTGAATGCCATCATACCAAGCTAGCATGGTATTTAAATCAATCTTTCTGTATCTTTTGGGTCCTGTACCTTTAAACAATATAACAAAAGCCCCTCTCTACTGAAGGGGACTCAGATTTCAAAAGGCTTCATGGTTTGGATATCCTAGAGGTTGGGGTGTGTATGTGCTCAGGCACAACTGCTGGTGTCTTGATCTGCAGCTTCAGTTGGTTCTGTATTTCTCAAGGAGGTCCTCATTGTCCTCAGGAGCTGTCAGTGAAGCTTCTAGAAGCTCCAGATCTACACTCAGAGCATCAGAGTTTTTTTTTTTCTGCAACAGTATTGACCGAAAAATTCCTAAATTCACTATGAGAATCCACTGCAAATTAACAGTATTTGTGCAGGATACTGAACCCAGCTGGGCATCTCTCTAGTCATCCAGATTCCAGGTGTGTGTGTGTGTATGTGTGTGTGTACATGTCTATATGGCCTGAAGGCTGGAAAAGCAGCAGAGGATGTCTCAAAGAATAATCTGGAGAGAGAGGAAGATTGGAGCCATGGTATAAAGAAATTCAACCTTGTTGGCTTGAAATTTAGTCAAAGGAAGGTGTTTGTTTTAATTACATTCATTCATTCATTCATTCATTCATTCAAACCTTCCTTTGTGTGTTTGTTTTAATTTACATTCATTCATTCAGTGTGTATGCTTTGTGTGTGCATGTGTGTACACACCACAGTGCATATATAGAAGTCAGAAAATGACTTTCTGGAGTCAATTCTTTCCCCTCACCTTGTGGGCTCTGGGAATCTAACTCAGGCTGTCAGACTTGGTGATAACCTCCTTTACCCAATGAACCGACTTGCCAGCCTCCTGTTAGAATCTCAGCCTAGGGCAGGTGCCTGCGCCTAAGTCATTGTCTCAGGGTGTTCTCCTGAGAGAGACCCAGCTCCTCTCTGGCCTGCTTAAGGAATCTTTGGGTGCAGTAACCTGAATGCTGGGGGCCAGGATGGGTGAGGTGCCTTACCTGGCACTGTTTCAGGAGGCCTAGGTTTGGAAGAGGAAAATGTTTGTAATGAGGAGTGTGGAGAGGCCAGCCCTGCTCACTGCTGTGTGGTCAGAGTGGCTTCCAGGCCCCTCAGCCCTCTGGATGTGAGGTAGGGCTTGGGCACATGCTGGTCCACAGACACGGGGCAGGAGAGGGAAGCCTGGACAGGTGCTCTGTCACAGAGATGCTGTCTGTCCCATGACAAGCTTGCTTGATATAACGGATGCTTCACAGCCCTTTGTTAGAGGGTGGCAGGGCCACTGCTCTTCAGGACAGTTAGAGGTTGTCATATGAGATTTTGCAGAGGCTGGCCTCTTGAGTCCAGCACTAGGAAATAGAAGGGTAGAGCTGAGGAGCTGACAGCAGGCAGTGAATGGAAAATGACTAAGAGGAACAGCACAGCAAAGGGGATCTTGTTAAACTGACTGCAGGATTATTGCTGAGTACAGGCTAGGGTGACCAGATATCACTTACAGGATAGTGGGTGTCATGACTCTGATATTGAACGCCCCCTCAAGGCCCATCTGTGGAGGCCTTGGCCTCTGCCCTGTGGTGCTATTATGAGCTGGTGGGACCTTTAAGGAGATAGGGTCTTGTGGAGAGAAGCTAGGTCACTGGAATATGCTTAAGAAAGGTCCCTTCCTGTCTCTCTCTTTCTTACCCATTATACTGTCCCCTCCAAGAAGTGTACTTCTACAGGCCCAAAACAGGGCAAGTGGCCAGGGACTGACCTCTAAAATCATGAACACGAGCACTCTTCTTTATTATTTCTTCTTCATCTTCTTCTCCTCCATCTCCTCCTTCCTCTTCTTATTCTACTTAGTCATTTTCTTCACACATCCTTTTTAGATTTATAAGTGTGCTTGTGTGCACACATCTATATGGACGCCCACAGAGTCCAGAAGTGAGCATTGGATCCTCTAGAACTACAGAATGGTGTGAACTTCCCAGCATGGGGTCTAGGAATGGAACCAGGTCTTCTGCCAGAGCAGCAAGTGCTCTTCACCATTGAGCCATATCTCCAGCCCCTCTATTTATTTTTAAGAGCTTATTTTATTTTATTTTAAATTATATTTACTTAAGTGTGTCTCTATGTGTGAGTGAAGCTGCCTGAAGAGGCCTGAGGCATTGGATCCCCCTGAGCTGGAGTTGCTGGTTGTGAGACACTTGATGTGGGAGCTGGGAGTCAGGCCTGGTCTTCTGGAGAAGCAGTACATGCTCTTGACTGTAGGGCCATCTCTCCTGAACTCCATTGTTTAATGTACACTATTATCTCAGGAGCTTTCACAGTGACAGGAAGCTGCCTCACCCTGGGGGTAGGCGACTCCCCCTACTTCTGAGTCTGAAACTCCTTGCTAACCTGACAATGTGGGCCTAGCAGACAGTTCAGGAGCCTGCCTTGAGTTCAGTCAAGCAGAGCTTCATCAGTTTCACGCCCTGGATCCCACTGGCCTGTTTTTTTTATGGTACTGAAGACCTTGAAATCCAAGGCCTTGTGCATCTCGGCAAGTGTTCCACCACTGAACTACTGCTCCGTCTGATTCCACTGTCCTTTGCTCAGGACCCAGCAGAGCTGGGACCATCATCCACCTTCAGAGAAATCTGTCTCTCGTCCCAGGTTTCCACAAGTTTCTCTCTTTTCTCTAAATATCATTCACCTGCTCCACAAGGCTCTGCCAAATGTGGGAGACCCCTAAGATCAGATTTACTTTTTTCACACTGACATTGCCTCCGTTTCCTTTCCCAGCTCTTGCCACTACTTTTATAGTACTTTGATGGATGCAATCACTCTCGGTGTCTGTGGGATTCAGGACCCCTAATGCTGGAGTCCTTCACATAGAGTGGCAAAGTATTTGCATATAACCTTCACATACCTTTCATCGTCCTTCAGATCATCTTGAAATCCCTCACAACTCCTAATATGTTTAAGTAGTTGACATCATATATTGTTTAAGTAGTAAAGGCAAGATAAAAAGAAACTTGTACACATAGGGAACAGATGCAGCTTTTCCCTGGTGTTGTTTATTTATTACTGGGGAGGTGGGCATGTTCCAGGGCCTATATGTGGAGGTCAGAGGACAGCTTTATGAGGTCAGTTCTCCCTCAGCTTTACATGGCTCTGTGCTTTGTTTGATTGCCAACTTGATTCAACCTAACATCACCTGAGAAGAGTCTCGATGCTGGGCTTGTCTGTAGGGGATTGTCTTGATGGCCTTAACTGATATGGAAAGATCCAGCCTCAAAATGGGCAGCACCATTCCTTGATTCAGAGCCCTGGGCTGTCAATAAGTAGAGAAGGCCAGCTGAGCACAGGCATGCATGGCTCATTTTTTTCTGGTCTTGATTGTGGATGTGATGTGACCAGCTGTGATGTTCCTGATGCCTTGACTTCCCCAAAGAAATGGACCAGAGCCTAAAAAGTTAGGAAAAATAAACACCATCTTTGCTAAGCTACTTCTCTCAGGGGGTTTCATCACAGCAGCAGAAATAAACAGAAGCATGCAGGTTGTGCAGATCAAATGGAACCCTGCTCACCAGGTTTGTGTGCAGGCATCCTCTACCTGCTGAGGCATTTCACAGCTCCCCTCTACCAGAGTTTTTGATCCATAGTTTCTTGAAAACAGCAAATATGGAGTTTCAAATGGGGGGCTGAGTATTTTAGGAAATAATCACACACACACAGCGATCTTTCCCCAAATGTATCTCTTTTCTTTTCTTTTTTGCAGTGTTCAAACTGCACTCTTCTATATGCCAGGCACCCGTTCTACTCCTGAGCTACTCCAACCCCTTACCCTTGGATATTCTTTTCCATTTTTGAGATAGGTTCTCACTATGTAGCCTGGGCTGTATCAAAGTCGTTTTTCTAGATAATGTGATCTTTATGGTCATTAATTTTTTTAACCTGGGAGGTTTTGTAGTTTTGTTTGGTTTTTTGAGGCAAGGTTTCTCTGTGTTTATTTCTGACTGTCCTGAAACTCTCTCTGTAGTCCAAGCTAGCCTCAAACTCACAAAGATCCACCTGCATCTTCCTCCCAAGTTCTGGGATTAAAGGCATGTACCACCACTGCTCAGGTAACCTTTCTTTTTATTTTATGTGTATGACTGTTCGCTTTACCTGCATGTACGGCTGTGTACCACACGCATGCAGTGCCTGAAGAGGCCAGAAGAGGGCGTTGGGTGCCCTAGCACTAGAGTTACATTTAGTTGAGAGACACCATGTGGTTGCTGGGAATCAAACCTCGGTCCTCTGAAGAGCAACCAGTGCTCTTACCTGCTGAACCATCTCTTCTGCCACTTTATGGTCTTGTTTAAGGGCTACGTAGTGTCCCAGAAAATCTGCCTCTAGCTATCCACATGGTAAGTAGGTAGGGTGGAGCCTCCTCCATGTTATTTTTGGCATGGTTCTATGGGGAAATTCTGTATATCAGGGTCTATTATTCTTTGAGATGTAGAGTGAATAAATGAGCCTTAGGGCTTTGAAAGGGTTTTGTTTTATTTTATTACTTATTTATTTTGGTTCTAGGGCCTTGTGAATGATTGGCAAATACTTCATCAGTTTTTGTTAATTTGACACAAACTAGAGTCACCCGAGAGACCCTCAGTTGAGGAAGTGTCTCCCTCCATCAGATTGGCCTGTAGGGTGTTTCCTTGATTAGTGGTTGGCATGGGAGGCCCACACTCGGGCAGGCGGTTTGAGATGCTATAAAATAGCAAACTGAGTAAGTTAGTAACCAATGTGACTGCATGACTCTGCTTCCGCTCCTACCTCTGGGTTCCTCAATGATTCCCTCAATGCTGAACTGTGACTGGCCAAATAAAAAACCCTTTCCTGCCCCATGTTAACAGGGCAGCCGAGAGCAAAATCAGGACAACCACGGAGCTCCGCCCTCACACCTTTAGCGGTTCTCCCTCTGACCTGGGTCCTCTTGTGATCCTCTGAAGATGCAGATCTATGGAAGTCTTGCCTCTAACTCCATGGTGGGCAAAGCTGGTTTCATGTGCTTTCTTTTTGTTTGTCCCCACTAAAAGCAAAGAGAGGCTCTTACCAAGAGAGCAAAGATCTCTCCCCAGAATTACGCACTGTGGTGAAGGTGACAGACCTTTGTAAAGGGTATGTGGCCCTGCCAGGCACCAGGGCCTATTCAATGCCTAAATTCTCAATATGCAGATGAAAGTTAACTCAGTCTGCGAACATTTTCCAGTGGCCATTCACAGCCTCCAGTTCTTGCTGTCCCATGTGTAGAGTCAGAAGTGATCTTTACTTTTAATGGCTATTTGCCTATGTATGTATGTATGTATGTATGTATGTATTTATTTATTTATCATGCATGGGTTATACATGGAGGTCAGAGAACAACCTGAGAAAGTGTCATTACCCCCCAGCCCCGCCCTTTGGGAAGTGGATTCCAGGGATCCAACACATGTGGCCAGGCTTGTCTACAAGTGCCTTTAACCACTGAGCCATCTTGTCAGCCCCAGCTTTAATTTGTAATTGTTGACACAAGCATTCAGAAAAGCATCCTTTCATCATGTTTAGAAACATATTTTTGGATTTAGCATGAACCACTGGGGAGAGAAATAGATTTACAGATGGAGATTGAGGAAAGTCACGGCAGTGTATGTGGCCCAGAGAAAGACAACGGACGTCCCCTCTCCAACAACCCATGCTTTCCCTGTGGTGCTGGAGATTGAACCGAGGCATCTCTCATTATGGTGGGCAATCACCCCACTGGACTTCACATTAGCCCCTTTTATATGCCCACCTGTGTGGATAGTTTTGCATATATGACCTCCAGCTTCTCGCTAGCATCTCCAGTGGCCTTTGCTCCTTCCGTTCAGTGAGGAAGGGGTCACTCTTCCGAGGTGTACTTCTGAGGTATACTTCTGAACCCATTTCCCACACTTCTTGCCCTGTGCCCTTTTCCCAGCCCTGTGACCAGTGGTGGGGTGCCATCATCGAGTGTGGGATAACTGGGACAGCAGCCCGGTCTTCCAATGTACACAGCCTTGCAGCCATCTGGATGTAAGTGATGGATGTATGAAAGATGTTAGCCTTAAGCAGACCTATGTTCCCATCCCAGCTCTGCCACATCCCAGCTTGGTGACTTTGGGTTTGCCCATCTCTTGAGCAGGGATTGCAGTGCGCGCCTTGCATTGCTCTGTGGGAGTGAAGTGGGATCACTCTGTGCATTGAGAGCACTCCGAGATCTCCTCTGTCCACAATGCTTTCTTTATCTCACCTAGAAGGATGGCCGTATAGGCCTGTTGACTAACTGGACAGGAGTCTCAGGGTTACATAGCTGACCTTATTTATGGTCCCTTAGCTGGGTATAGCAGTGCACGCCTTTAATCCCAGCACTCAGAAGGCTGAGGCAGCATAGCCACAAGTTCAAGGGCAGACAGATTCACGTGTATGATTCACAGTGAGACTTTGACTCAAAATGCCCCAAACAAAGCAAAGTACAATACAAACTCCCTTAACACTGTGATCCTGCTATCCTGTTAAAGCCATACAATGCATATATGTAGATAAGTATAAATATAGACATATAGATATAGATTAACACAACTTTAGGTCTTGAGTCCCCAGAGACTCATTGCTTGGTAGTAGGGAGAAAGCAAACACAGAACTGACCTCATGACCCCATTTTTCTGAATTTCTCATTTGTGTAGAAGGAAAGACTTCCCACGTAATTAAAAAATTGTTTTTATGACCAAAAATAAAAGCCAAAGTACTTGTGGAAATAACTGTGCATTTGTCATTGTGACAGGTGTAAGACTCAGTGCGCTTGTTTTGATTGAAAAGATAGCCTGGCTCTGTAGCTGTACCGTGCAGCACAAAGAAACCCAAGTGCCCATGATAAACCTGGAGAACCGAAGGCTTCACACAGCTGCTTCAATTCACATTTGTAAATAAGAGAATTTATTTCCCTGATGTAGCCAGGAAATCTGGGCCTAGGGGTCCAGGGCAAGGGTGTTTTCAGATGGGCAGTGTGAATATCCAAAGTGGAATTTATTTCAACTTCAAGTTGTGAAACAAATCATAAACCAATTACAATGTATTCTGGTTAAAAAAATTAAATAAAATGGACTTATTTGGTCCTCTTGAGAAAAACACTTCACAAAGAAGATGGGGTCTGTGCATTTGTGTAGCCTTTGTGCACACATGCATGGGTGTGTGAGCTGGTCTGCATGAACTCACATGTGGGGAGCTGCAAAGCAATCCAGCAGAGTGACTGTTACATGCCCACATGGGACTGGTCTGGCCTGTGCTCTTTGGTAGAAGCTTCTTCATCAACATTCCCCCAAGAACCTCCTACAGTGGGCATTGCATAGTTCCTCTGTGGGAATTAGAGCTGGCTTTTCTAGGCCCCAGCTTTCTCTGCTGGGAAAAAGGCCACAGAGTTTGCCCACTGGGTCCCTGTGGGGATTTATGGAACTCTCTTTAGTTGTACCCCAGCACAGGGAAGCCCTGGGCCCTTCATACCTATCTCTGCCTTACTAGCTTGGAAGCCTGGCTAGAGGAATGTTCACATCTATGCTGAAGACCTTTTGGAGACCTCACTAGCTGTTCTCTGGGGCCCAGGGAAGGGAAACTCACTCGGCCCTGCTCCCTGGTCTTTGCAGACTTTTTGTTTAGTCCTCAGAGGTTCTAGTGGGCAGTCCGAAAGAAGACTGGAGTCAGGATGGTGTGTCTGTGAGCCCTGGTTGGCATTAGTGAGCTAGGCTGCCATGACAGAGCACCACAGGCTGGGTGGCTTGAATAACAGGAATAGATTTGCCTCAGCTCTGGCGACTGGAAGTCTGGCCTCACTGTGTTGACAGAGTTGGTTTCTTCTGAGGCTGCTCTTGGCTTGCACATGGCTGTGTTCTTGCTGGTCTAATCTGGCTGACAGCTTCCCACTGTGTGTGTCTGTCTCTATCCCCTCTTACTGGGACGTTTCGTCTTGAGTCAGGGTCTACTCTTGTGACACCTCATTTACCTTAATTCTCTCTCCCATTTTCAAATACATGTTCTGATCAGGACTTCTTCATTCTAGAAACTTAGTAGGAACATCAGTTAGCACATAACATCATCAAATCCAAGCTTGATATGCGTAAGGGAACTAACTACCAAGGTGTCCAGCCCAAAGCACTGTGATGTGATATGGTGTCTACAGAGCTTATGCTCCAAAACTGTAACCAATTTACAGAGAAACACCTATATGTTTTTACATGTATGTATGCACACAGAGGTGTGTTCACGTTTGTGTGTGTGTGTGTGTGTGTGTGTGTGTGTGTATGTGTGTGTGCGTGTGTGCGGAGATTGATGTCAGCCATCTTCCCCAGGCAGTCTCTGCTTTATATTTTTAAGATTTCAGTTAAATTTTGGCCCAGCAAGATGGCCTTGAGTGGGTAAAGATTTCTTTATTTTTGTTTATAACTAGCCAGAATTGGTTCTCTTCTTCTATCACATGGGTCTAGGACTGAGCATCAAATTTTGGATCTCTCCTTCCCCCCCTGAGCCTTCTCATTGGCTCTTCATCTTATTTTTTAAGACAAGGCTTCTCCTGAGCCTAGAGATCTTCAGGTTAGACCAGCTGACCCCCAAGCCCTGGAAAGCATCCTGTCTCCTCCCAGTGCTGGGCTTTCCAGCTCACACTTTCATACCTGGGTTTTCCTGAGTCCCAGGAATTAAAGCTGGGTCTTCATCTTTGTATGCAAACATTTTACCCACCCGGTAGGTCGTCTCCTCAGGTTATAATGCTTTAAGTAATCTTTCTGGTTTCATGTTCAGCTACATTCGTAGCTGGTCCTCAGCCACCTGCAACCCACGTGCTTGGATGCAGATGCTGGGGTGAGCTGGAAGCAGAGAGCTGATGCTTAGGGATTTAGGCAGGGCCTGAGATCATCTCAGACTGTGAGACCCTGACTGCCATGTGGAGGAGGCTTAGCCTGTCTGTCTCCAGCAGGAGGGCCTCAGGAGGGATTTCTTCCTGTCAGTTCCATGTGAGGAACCCTCACAGTGGGTCCAATCAGAAGTGATGCTTGCCCTTCAAAGCGAATGAGTAGGAACACAATGGAGGATTCTCAAAGAGCTGGGTTTTGTTTGTAGACCACCCCTTTCAATACATTAGCATGCACTTTGAAACAAGCCGGTCTTCAGGAAATCTGCCTGCTGATGTGGTTTGGAAGAGAGTTGCTCAGCGTGCTGATGGGAGTCACTGATGAAACCCACATTCCTTCCAGAATAGTCTGGCAGCCTCTGCCAAATGCCTGGGCCAGGCTATTAGCTCTCTAGTTTGAGTTTGCCTTTGCAGGGTGGTTTTACCTGGTCCTGGGGTGGGGTGGGGAAGTCTAAAGTTCAGGGAGATGCTCCCTGACCCGAGGACACCTGCACACAGTCCCCCAAACCACCCAAGCCTTAAGAGTGTGGGACCTGAAACTTTTTCATTGTTTTTGTTGTTGTTGATGTTGTTGTTTTAATTTGTAATTGACCTACAAGGACGTTCACTTAGTTAAATTGTACAACTTGATACATTTAGATACATTTGCCATTTGGGATCTTTCCAACAATCAAGTTCTTGCCTGTTTCTCTAGCCCTCCAAATTTCTCCACGCTTGTCTGACATTTCTTCTTCCTGTCCCTCTGCCTGCCCATCAAGAATCACTGAAGTTTTGTTACTTTTGATTCGTTTTCATTAAAACAAACAAACAAAAAAACCACTTCTTTGTTTTGTGTGTGTATGATATATGTGGATGCATGTACATGTCATACTGTGCATGCTGAAATCAAAATTAAAAAACAATTTGCAGAAGTAAGGCCTGTCCCTGCACCTCAGTGGATCCTGGGGTCTGAACTTGGGTTGTCAGGCTGGGCTGCAAGTGCCTTTCCTTAATGAGCCATCTTGCTGGCCCTTGTTTTGTTTTGTTTTATTTTATTTTATTTTGAGACAGAATCTTATACCATAGCCCAGGCTAGCCTCAACTCATGTGTAGCCCAGAATAGCTTCCAGCTCACAGTGATCTTCCTGCCTGGGTGCTAGGATTAGAGGCATGAATCATCATGTTAAATCAGGTTGGCCTGGAGTGGACTTGAACTCATGACAATGCTCCTGGCCTGGCCTCTAAGTGCTGGTACTCTAAACACCTTCTACTACACTTGGCTCAGTTTAAAAAACTACTGAATTGTGGGCTGGAGAGATGGCTTGGTGGTTAGGAGGACTGTTCTTCCGGAGGACCTGAGTTCGATTCCCAGCATCCACATGGCAGCTAACAACTCTCTGTAATTCCAAGATCTGGCACCCTTACATAGTTACACATGCAGACAAAACACCAAATCACATAAAAATAAAATAAATATATTTTTTAAAACTACTGAATTGTTCAGAGATATTTCACATTTTTTGTGTGTGGGGGGGTGGTGTGTATGTGGTTTTGGTTTTTGGTTCTCTGTGTAGCCCTGGCTGTCCTGGAACTCCCTCTGTAGACCTGGCTGGCCTTGAACTCACAGAGATGCCCCTGCTTCTGCTTCCCAAGTGCTAGGATTAAAGGTGAGTGCTGCTGCCACCAACTCACTTCCCATTCTTGTTAATAGTGTATGAGAATTCTGATAGTCACATCTTATCCACTCCCTACCCCCTGCTACTTTTCAAGATTTTATTATTGATTTTTAAGCAGTCTGATCATATTTTGCTGTAATTTTGTTTGCTTTTGTTTTGAGACAAGATGTGACTCTAGATCATGCTGATGATCCTTCTGCCTCAGCCTCTCACATGCTGGGATTACAGACGGAATCATGACACCTAGCTAACAATGCCTAACCTCGTGTGTGTGTGTGTGTGTGTGTGTGTGTGTGTGTGTGTGTGTGTGTGTTGCCTGCTGTGTCACATAGAGTCGACCTTGGGAGTTGGCTCTCTCCTTCCGCCCTGGGTTCTCGGTTGCCAGGCTTGTTCAGCACCGTTTTCTCCTGTGAGCCATTTTGCCATCCCCCAGCCTCCAGCTCTTACCACGCATCATCTTTGTGCTCTATTGAGATTCTTGGATAAGGGTTTGTAGCTTTCGTCAGATTAGGAATCATTCCTGAACATTGCCTCCTCCTCTATTTCAGTCTGCTCTCTCTCCTCTGGTGACTCTACTACATGTAGTGAGCCTCCCAAAGCCCCACAGTCCCCGCCTCGACTCTTTTCTTCTGGGTTCAATGTAAATGCTTCCTCTTATCTGGTCTTCTCTTCTGCAGTAAATCTGCCATTAATTCCTCCATCATGTTCTTCACCTCATACACGGCCATTTTCACCTCCAGTATTCTAATTTGGGTTCTTGTAATGTCTCTGGTGTCTTCCTTTTTTGAACACTCGCACTGAGTAATTGTCTTATGTCTTTGTGCTAATTCCAACATCTGTGTTCGCTGTGGAGTTTTGATTAATAGATTTTTCTTATCCTGGACCTTATTTTCCTGGTGGTAATTTCTATTGAGTGTTGGAGTTTCAAAGTTTCTATAAATATTCACGAGCTTTGCTGTCATAACTCAAGATGCAGCTTTAGGAGCTCAGTGGTTGTTTAAATTAAATTTTGGTATATGTGTGTGTCCATTGTGTGTCTTGGGGGGTCTGTGTGTGTGTTTGTGTGGGGGGCAGTTCGGGCTCCGTGGCACATGTGTGGAGGTCAGAGGAGAGCTCACTGGTGTGGATTCTCCCCTTCCACATGTGAGTCCCAGGGCTGACCTCAGGTCATCAGGTTGATGGCACATCCCCTTACCAACTGCACCATTCTGGGCTCACAGCTCAGTCTGAGGAGTTCTTGCCAAACATGCATGAGAAAATCCCCAACACTGCAGAAACTCAACATTGTGGATCATGCTTGTAATTCCAGCTCTTGAGAGGTAGAGGTAGGGAGCCAGGAAGTTCAAGGTCATCCTTAGCTACTGAGGGAAATCAAGGCTAGCATGGGCTGATGATCCTGTCTCAAAACAAGCAAGAAAAAAATAAAAAATAACCTTAAAAAACAAAACAGGAAATGTAGCTCTGTTTCCAATATAGTTCTTTGTCATGACAACATGAGAGTGCATACAGATGTGGCTGGCATAGAACAGTGGTTCAGTGTGGCCTTGTGATAACGTGTGCTGCACATGCCACAGTAGGCTCACGTCACTATAACACCAACGCATGTGTAAGGTGTGTGTTGTGATCACAGTGACAATGTCACTACATGAGAGGGATGTTTTAGGTCCATTGCAATGTTACAGGAACACTCATGCATGCCAGTGTGGTGCACAACCTAACCTGAGATTGATCGTCTCCTCCTGCTGAGGCAGGACCCTCTAGGTGCCTGATGGGGCATGTTTTGGAGCGTTGCCTTCTGGAATTCACTCCTGGGCACAGTGTCCTTTGCTTCCTTGAGTGTGTCCTAACTGCTGTTCCCTGGAGTCCTTTCCAGTAGGTCTCCTGACCCCAAATAGTTCCGACACCCATCTCTGCTCACTGGGGCTTTGCTTACTACCCAGACGGACCTCAGTGACTGTCCTACAGGAAGAACATGCCCTCCCAGTGGTGGCCTTGACTCTGACCTGGGCACTTCCAACTGCTTGGTCATTGCTCTCTATGTGGATGGGCATAAACCTGCCTCTCATCACCCTGATCTTATGTCCGTTTTTTTCAGCTCTAATGTGCACGTAAAGCACTCTCAGCCCCATGAGAAACACCTTAGCTAACCAGAGCGCATGGTTTATGTATAACTTCTTTTGTCTTTACAGTTTGCAAAGCTGCTTGTACCAGCCTCACTTCTCACCTTCTCCAAGGTCCAATCATATGATAATTCTCCTTTCCTCATGGTTTTGCTTTCCGTGATTCAAGTTGCCCGTGACTAATGACCGTCTGAATATAATGAGTGAAAAAGCTTCAGAAGTAAACTGCTTCTAAACATTCAGTCTCATGCTGCTCTGGGTAGAGTGATGAAATCTCACACCATCCTGCTCTTTTAGGATATGAATCATGTTTTCCTTCACTGCATCTGCATGTGCTACCCACCTGGCATTTTCATGCCTCCATGACCTAGAATCACCTGAAGCACACGATTGTCCTCCTGAGGAAGCACTCAAAGGTCACTAGTAACCTAACTCTGTGTCACAATGCCTGGATCATTCTCTTTGCCAGACTTATCACATATAGCATCACAAGAATGACAGGCCAGCACAAGACAGTATTTTGAAGGAGCACAGCATTATTAACATGTTTTATATCAGTATATTCCTATAATTGTCCTATTTTATTGTTAGTTTTATGAGTCTCTTTTTCTATCCGGTGAATTTATAAGTATGCACAGATAACTGTTGTTTCTATAGGATTTGATAATATTTGCAGTTTTAGGCATTTACTGGAGCTCATGGCATGAACCCCTGCAGTAGAGGAAGGACCACTGAGCATGGTTAATATAGTTAGATTCGTTGGTCATTGCCTGCACTGAGCACTGTTAATATAATTAGATTCATTGGTCTTTGCCTGCATTCTGTCCTGGGATCCTTTGGCTTCCTGGGTGACTTTTGGCTTTAGTTGGTTTCCAGCCATTAAAGCCCATGCTCTCTGATGTTTAGTCCTAGGCTTCTGACCAGTACTTAATCACATCCCGCTTTGTTCTCTATAGCAGACTCAGCAGCCTGTGTGACTTGTACTCAGTGTCTTCCCCTCAGTCAACCTTTCTCAAACATAGACCTGATTTCTATCAGAATAGTTGGGAGAGGGGCATGTGTCTGTGTGTGTGTGTGCACAAATGCATGTGTGTGCATGCATGTACATATATGCACATGGAGGTCGGAGATCCATCTCAGGTGTCATTCCGCAGCAGCACTCCACCTTGTTTTGAGACACTCCTTGGGATCTGGGGTCCATTGGTTTGTCTAGGCTGGCTTCCCAACAAGCTCTGAGGACCTGCCTATCTCTGCATTCCCAGTACTGCACTGCAAGCATGTATTTGAAGTGCACTTTGCTTTTTACATGGATGATGGGGATTGAACTCAGGTACTCACACTTACATAGTAAACATTTTACCAAGTGAACTGGCCTGTAGCTCCCAGGGCCTGGCTTTTGGGAGACATGAAAATTGCTTGGGGGCTGGAGAGATGGCTCAGTGGTTGGGAGCACTGACTGCTCTTCCAGAGGACCCAGGTTCTATTCCCAGTACCCACATGGCAGCTCACAACTGACTACAAGATCTGACATACATGTAGGCAAAATACCAATGCACATGAATAAAAACAAATAAATTATTTTAAAAAAAGAAAATTGCTTGGAAACAGAAGCCATCTTGCTATGGCTTGGAGTCTGCTGATGCTAAGATTTGGATCTAGACCCTATGCTTCCCTCCTAGTCTCAATGTTCCATCTGTAAATGGGTATGACCAGGAAAGCTGAGGCGGTCCTGCCACATACGACTCTTTAGTGGTGATATTTCAGTACTACTGTCGTCATCAGCATCGGTGGCCTCAGCGTCTGCAGTAGTAGAGAAGTGCTGCACCCTACAATTGGTGTTAGCAATGATGGGGCCTGTATATACCTGTCATCTTGAGGGAGTAAGGAGGGCAGAGGATGTGTGGCAATGTGGTTTGATCCCAGGTAGACCTTTGTTCTGCTCTTTGTGGAACCTGAGTTCTACTTGGGCCCATCCTGAAGTGGACTGTCCTGGAGAGAGCAGACCATCCGTCTTTGTTTAAAAATAAAATGCCCTCAGTTGAGTTTGGTGACACGTGCCTGTCACCACTGGATAAGTAGAAGCAGGAGGAGCAGGAGTTCAAGGTCTCCTCACCTACCATCTCATGCAACTTTGAGCCCTGAATTCTCTGAAATTCTGTCTCAAAAAAAATTGACTGAGCACTGTGGCACATGCCTTTAATCCCATACTTGGGGGCAGAGACAGGTGGATTCTTGTGAGTTCCAGGCTAGCCTGATCTACATATCAAGTTCCTGGGAGAGCATTACTATATAGTGAGACCCAATCTCCCACAGGGCGATCTCAGAAGCCCCTCTTGGCTCTGTGCTTATTCTTCTGAGAGGACTGCATCGGAGCAATGCAGAACCCCTAACCAGTGATTTGAAGTGGGAGGCAAGTGTTGAGGACCAAACTGTATGCTAGGCAAATGTTCTACTACTGAACATGCCTAGAATAACTTGTGGTGTGTGTGTGCATATCTGTGTGTGTTCTCTCAAATGCATGCATTCATGTGTGGTCTAATGCATATGGAAGCTGAAATTGACATTAGGTTCCCCCACCTTATATAGTGAGGCAGTCTATTGAATCTACTACTTGTCACTTCAGCTAGCCTAGCTATTCCACTTCCTCTAGGGATCCACTGTGTCTACTCCCCTTGAACTGAGGTTACAGGGGGCAGCTGTGTCCACCCAGCATTGATGTGGTGATCTGAACTCCAGTCCTTATTATTGCATGCCAAGTGCTGCTAAACCATCTGCCCAGGCCCATAATTAACTCTTTAAATAAGCAAACCACAGCAGAGTCAGCTGGCTTCTGTTTGGGTGGTATTTGGGTCATATCATAAACCCAATTCCTTGTTACACTTGTCTTCCTAATGCTGTTTTCTGACTGTTTTATAAAGGAACTCTCCATTCTTCCTTAACCCATCCCCACTGCCCAGTGACTTCTCCATAAATAACTTTTTCCCCCTTTAGTTGATTTACTTCTTGGGGTTTATTTTGGAGAAAATTCCCTAGAGTAGGGCTTTTCAGCCAAAAGATAGAAATGCTTTATGGTTTCATTTACAATATCTCACAGAAACAAATCATTGTGTACTTTTATTGTTGTTTTCTTTTTATCTTTGAACTGGGGGTCTCACACTATAATCCAGGCTGGTCTAGAATTCCTGGATTCAAGCAATCCTCCTGCCTCATTCCTCAGAAGAGCAGAGTAGCTGGAACTATGGGTGTGTGTCACATTCAGCTCAATTCTTTAAAAAACAAAAAAGATTTATAAAAGTGTGTGTGTGTGTGTGTGTGTGTGAGTGTGTGTGTTCAGGTGAGTACAGGTACCTGCAGAGTCCAATGTTCCTGGAGCTGGAGTAATAGGTGACAGTGGCTGCCTGACATGGTTACTGGGAATCAAACTCAGGTCCTTTGGAAGGGCAGTAGGTGCTCTTAGCCAGTGAGCCATTTCTCCAACCTCATCAACTCACTGGGGGATTTTGTGTGCTAATCTGTGGTTTCCACTCATTCAAAACTATTTGAGGTTGTGACCAGACATTCTGAGTTCTTACAGGCCATTAATAAACTTACCAATAGATTACAATTGAAAAATTGAGATTTCCCCTTATTTATTTTCTCCCCTGTGAGTTGTCTCTAAAGTTCCTATTTTCCTTTTCTGGGCTTCTGGAGAGGAACACTCCCAAAGCCTCTTGTCTGTTCTCAGAAATCATCCTTTATTTGCTCTGCAAGGAGGGCCATGTTTGCATATGGAAACCCAGAACCGTATTGTATGCAGATGCTAGAGTGCTGCCAGATAGCTGAATGTGAAGAGTTGAGGCCTTTAAATCATATTTTAGAAGCCTGGACACAAAAGAAGAGTCTCTTAAAATTTAAGAAGAAAAAAAGACATAAAGATTTTGAGATTGAGTTTCCAACTCAAACATTTCCTGTGGAGTTCAGCTGTGTTTCCAGACTTCCAGTTGGGAGGGGCTGGAGTTGAAAGGGGGAGGGGGCAGAACTTGGAGATGAAACTGCACATTCATGACCCATTGAGAAAAACCAGCACATACTGGAAGGTAGAGTAAAGCACAGCACAAAGCCTCCATCCCAGTGACCTGGAACGCTCCTGGTAGCCTTTGCCAGGAGTGTTTCTTCCCTTGTGATGTATAACTCCCACATGGGCTTTTCAGATGAGCATAGCTTTAGTCATTGTGTGCCCCTCAAGTCTTTCCCTGTAGGAAGGAAATCCAGGTGTGGTAGGTGTTGTTAAAGGTCATCTTCAGCATCACAGGCTTTGTTACAAAAGGGATGAGTAAAGCCTTCCTGCTGCGTGTCTCACTTGGAAAGCATCTAGCACAAGGAATCACTGTGGACTAGAGGGCTAGATTCTCTCCTCCTGAAAACTATAGTGTCTGCAGAGACTGTGGGGAAAGAGAGTCCCCAGGTCCTGCTTAGGTCTTCAGACTCTGTGCAGGCTCACTCCCCATTCAGCAGAGATGGGAAGGGATGTCCTGGTACACAGGCCTCAGCCCATTAGTGAGGCTGGAAGTGGGACAAGTCTGATGTTTGCTGCTGCCCGTGATGGTCCAGATCTCCTGATAAGGAGTAGGAGATACAGGGGCTTCTTGAGGATGAGCCTGGCTCACAAGGGCTCATGTGGGTGCTCTAGATTAAAGCAGGAGTGGATGTCCACAAGGGAGTTGGGAGTCTGATGCCCAAAGACCCAGGGTCTGATTCCTGGGACAGACTGAGGGCCTTGGGATGCCAGAGAGGTGGGCTAAACATAAAGTTGTCACAATCAAGTGCTTCCTGGTTGTCCTGGTATTATGGTGTCCATGGTCTGCCCAGGGCCCTCCTTTCCCATGATCCTTAACCCCAACTGTTCCAACTCAGCCTTCTGAGGAGGAGGTTTGAGACAGCTGTCAGACCACTAAAAGTGTGACTCAAACTGTTTGTCCTGGTCTTCTCCAGCCAGAGGTGCCTATGGCTGGGCTGGGGCCCCATGTTCTGTGAAACCCCAGCTTAGTACCATGAGAGAAGAAAGGTTGGGAACAAGAAAGATGGCCGACCAGATGAAGAGCCTGCTATGAAAGTGTGAGGATCTGAAGCTGGATCTCCATCATCCATGTGATAGCATCTAAGAGGGGCGGTCCCTGAGGCTCACCAGCCAGCCATTCTAACCAAAATATTGACTGCTGTTTCAGTGAGAAAATTAAGGCAAATATACCCAATGTTGTTCTCTGGTTTCTATACACTTATACATGTGTGCAACACACACACACACACACACACACACACACACACACACACACAAGTAAGGGTTCTGTTGCACAAATCCTAATTGATCTTATAATAAAAACCCCAAGCCAGATATTGGGGTAAATGCTAAAAGATCAGAGAGACAGAGGAACAAGCCTCAGTCACATCTCACCTTACCAGCTCCTCAGCTGAAGGGGAGAAGATCCTGTCTCCAGAAATTCTTAAGACTGAATGGGGAAACAAAGGCAACTGCAAGGGGGGGCCAAGCTCCTGCCTCCTCCTATTTCTTTCCCTGCCCAGTCATATCACTTTCTTTCTCAAACTTTCTAGTGCTGGGATTAAAGGCGTGTGCCACCACTCCCTGACCTCTGTGGCTGACTCTGTCCTCTGATCTTCAGGCACTCTTTATTTAATATACTATATATCATCACATTTTCTTTTTTTCTCAAAAATAAAAATGAAGGTTATAACTAATATAAGAAAACTACATACAATAAGCACAATGACTATATACAATATATCCAGGCAAGAATTGCATCAATAATGTCTAGTCCATTAACAATTGATAAATTCAGAGAAAATACTTCATTACTTATCCTATTTTGGTGAGTCTGAAGTGTTGCACCTAATTCACTTCCTATATAACTTGTATTACCAACCAAAAGCTATTTTTGATGTCTCTCAAACTTACACACTTTACACATCTTTAGTGAGTTCCTTTTCTGAATCTGTTAATATGGAAAACTATAACTAGGGTTATAAACTATAAAACTATAACTGGAGTCTAGTCCTCAACTCCATCAGAGACCCGAGAAGAAGATAATAGTACCTGAGTAAGCAGGAAGTCAAGCAAACAACTTCCAAAAAGTGAGAATGGCTGAAACATCTGGCTGCCTGGACTGCCTCCCAGGGTTTCTCTGTAACATTAAGGCCCTACATGCCTAGCATAGGGTCCTTGTTAAAGTATTGTAGGCAGCATCAATTCTAAATAAAGCCTAGCAAGGGGGATTTTACAGCCAAGGACCAGGGTAGGCAGTCAGTAGATTAAGTAGTACTAAGAGGGGGGGGAACTCTGGTTAAACTCAGCAGACAGGAATAGGATTTTTGCTGAAGATAGGCAAGGGTGAGCAGATAGCACCTGAAAGCTGATGGAGCATGAGGAACACCCCTACCCCAGGATCCTGGAATGATCAGATACCAAGGCTTGCTGGACAGGTTGCTAAACTGAATTAGCAGGGTTCATGGCTAGTGGTGAATCTTACAAAGAGGCACAAAATGGACCCAAGAGAAGATCCAGATGCTTGATTTTATTTGATGAAGCAGAGAACCTTGTTTCCATTTCACTTCCTGAGAGCAGTACTTAAAAATTACCTCTCAGAGTCAGATGATGGTGGCCCACACATTTAATGCCAGCACTCAGGAGGCAGAGGTAGGCAGATTTCTGTGAATTCAAGACCAGCCTGGTCTACAGAGTGAGTTCCAGGGCAGCCAGGACTGTTAAACAGAGAAACACTCTCTTTGAAAACAAAACAAAACAAAAATTACTTCTCAGGCTGGAAAAACCACCTCTCAGTAGTAAGGCATGTATGTTTAGCAACAGTCTGGGGTTATCCCCCAATACCTCAAATATATATATGTATGTATGTATGTATGTATGTATGTATGTATGTATGTATATACTTTTCCCCTTTAAAGAAAGACTTATTTTTAGTGTGTGCTTGTGTTTGGTATGTGCACCAAAGATGAGCACAAGTGTATATGGAATCCAGAAGAGGGCATCAGATCCCCTGGGTGATTGATGTAGGTCCTCTGTAAGAACACCAAGTACCCTTAACCACTGGGCCATCTCTCCAGTTCCTAAATTTACATCTTTGTTTGAACCTAAAGCTCCAATACTAATACTGGTAAATGCACTTTAGAATTCAAGTTAACAGATTGCTACTTTTGCTTTGTTGACTTTTAGGGTTTCTAACTACCCCACACCCCTCAAGCTCACATCTCCTCATTTGGGATGATGAAGTTGCCCTATGGCTTGGTGGTACAGGATATGCTTAGCCAGCAGGAGGTTCTGGATTCAATTCCCAAAGATTTGCCAGAGGTCAAATCAGGCTATGGGCACACCAGAGCTGTCTCTGTGAGTTACCACAGCCGTATCCCTTCCCTGTGGCATTTCTTTTCTCTCCCATGTCCAGCACAGGGCTGCACATGCATGGAGACATTGTTAAATTCTACTGAACCGAATTATCTAGGCCAAGGATCCCCTTGGAAGGAAGAAAGGAAAATGTCATAGTGAATTAATTAGACCAGGACCCCAAGACTGTGGGAGAGAGGGTCTGTGGAGCTTGCTGGGTGAGGACCATTCTTGGGGGCCCAGAGAGCTGCTGCAAGACAAGTTTTAATCTGCCCCACCCCAAGGCCTCCCCTATATGCCTCCCTTTCTTCAGCTTCTCTTGCCTGGCAGGAAGCCACCTCTATCGGTTTTCTATTGCACTTGAATGTGTCGCACAGCAGAAACCTGATGCCTTCTGTTGGGAAATCATCAGTAATATTTATAATTGTTCAGTGCTTATTATTGATTTTCTTCTCATTAGAAACCCATCTGTAGAGTTTAATGTCCTTTTAAGAAGTATTTTGGAAAATGCCACCATCACTGTAGATCATTCGGCACTGTTGTGGAGTTGTCCACTTTTCTGTTCTGCAGCTGATCTTATCTCCCATCTTTTTGTCTTCTGGGTTCAGAAGTTGGATGGAGTCGCCAAGCTCCGGACAGTTCGGGAAGCCCCCTCCGAGTGCATCTGTCCTCCAGGTAAGTGGTGTGTTCCTCTTTGCTGGTGCCTGACATCTGAAGGCCTGGCCCTTCTCCTTGCCATGTGGTTGGAAAATGTTCAGGTTACCCTCAGTCAAGAGGATGGTCTGGTTCTCCAGGCTGTGGCCCTCTGGGAACCATCCTGGGCCCTTTCCTTCTTGGCTTCTGCTGGCAGTTAGCTTGTCAAAGACTCCAGCCACATAGGCTAGACTTGGATCATTGGCTGATGTTCTCAGAGAGTATTAAAACTGTTTCAAATAAGAGCTTAGTGTTGGGAGAGTACCAGTCCTCTGAATGAGTCTGCAAAATGGGCCAGGGGAGTCACCCTCCCTGCTTCATGATTGCCATGAGCCAAGCTCTGATTGACAAGGAGAGGGGACAATCGGTGATCCTGCAATTGGTTTTTGCTGTTGCTGCTTTGAGTAGAGGAAGAGAATGGGACCAGAAAAGTCAATATGGGGCATTTAGGTGATCAAGTCTCTCTGTTTTGCTGGTATGGACCAGGAGAGCCATGGATTAAAAACTGAGCTTCTGATGCATATCTCAAATCCAGATGCTTAGTGGGAATAAGAGCATGAAGCACTGAATGACTTTGACAAGTGTTTCGTGTGGAGTTTCTACCTTGGGATTTCCAGGTTAGACTGAGTCTGGCATAGAATGCTGTGTGACACAGAGGAGAGGCTTGTGGCACTGTATCTCATGCTGAAAGGGTTTCCTCTGTGTGTTCATGTGTGTATGCCCATGTACGTAGAGCCAGAGGTTGATGGTGGTGTCTTCTGCAGACACTGTCCACCTTGATTTTGGAGACAGGGTCTCTCACTGAACTTGAAGCTATGTTGGCTGACCAGGAGCCCCAAGACCCACCCGTATCTGCCTCCACAGCGCTGGGAGACAGTGAGTGCTAACCTACAGAGCACTTACATGGGATCTGAACTCAGTAATAGCTTTTGGAACTGGTTTAGAGCAGGCGAGAGCTGAGACAGTGTTCTCCACTAGCGTCGCTCAGTTTACTCGAAGGTACCCAGAAACCATCAGTGTCTTAGGGGTAGGGGCTTCCTCTGCAAAGGTGGATCTGATGGAAACTTCTGTCTCTGGACTCATGGAAGATTTTATGGGTTGAGGTTGAGCCTTTAGTTGACACTGAGGTTTTGAAGAGGAAAAATAAAGTGACCAGTAGTGACAATATTTGTGGGTCAGAATTCAGAAATTATACTTAAATGGGGGAAATTTTAAACCCATGAATTAATTTTTATACAATCTATAAATGTATATTTTCTTCCTTCATTTTTTTCAAGTATTGTGTTGAGTATAATCCATATTCATGGACTCTGATCTGTGAATTAACCTGAGATTCAGCCAAATAGGGGTTAAAATATTCTATTATCATTTCTTAACAACTATAGTATAACAACTACTTGTATATAATAGGTCATCTTGAAATAATTTAAATATACAGGAAGAGGTGCCTCCCCTATGCAAATACATTGCATATGCAAATTTAATGCAAATGTATATGCAAATACAGTGCTATTTTATATAAATGACTCAAGCACCTTATAGGGAAATAGACCAGTTCATTGAAACACTCTCCCATGGATACCAAAGGGACCCTTTTACATTTATGTGATTTATGTGGGTAAGGGTAGGGTTTTAAAAAAATTTTATTTGCGTGTGTGTGTGTGTGTGTGTGTGTGTGTGTGTGTGTGTGTGTGTGCAGGTGCCTGCAGAAGCCAGAAGCCAGAATTAGATCCCCTGGGGATATAGTTATATGGGTGCCAGGAACCTAACTCTGGTCCTCTGGAAGATTAGCAAGCACTCATAACCACTGAGCCGTTTCTCTAGCCCCTGTAAGTGTGTTTTAAAACTGGGATGTGCAGTCATTCATAAAATATAGTTTCACACTTTGCAACCAGCATTTTGGATTTCTAAACTGCTGTAGAGTAGAATTAAAAAATCCAATGGTGAAAGTTTGATTATTGATAATAGTATCTGTGGCCTACAATGAGACTATTGCCTGCCATGCTAGCTAGCAGAATCTGCACAAGTCTCAAATATGGATGAGAGCTAAAAAGAGGAGGAGGAGGATGCAGTGAGATAGGCACCATACCCTTGAGTGCCATGCTTCAGTTGTCTGGAGGGTGCCTGGCTGTGATGCACACAGCAGTGCAGCCCTAGTGATGTAGCAGTGTCTTCTCACTGGGGTCTACTCTGTCTGTGTCCACATCTCATCACCCCTGTCTAAATTCTCACTTGAGCCTTTCAAGTCCTTCATCAACACAAAGCCACAGTGGTCCGTCTTGAGACTACAAAGGCCCTTAACTGAAACACCAGGGCCAGGAGTTTGCTCCCTCTCTTTAAAGCCCTGATCAAAGAGTTCTGAAGACTTTGGGGCTCTGGAGACTCAGAGGGCCCTCTGTATCTTGGGTGCCCATCTGATCTGAGACACAGGCAGGTCACCACCCAGCTTCTTCCCACGGCCCAGGGAAACAGTATAATCTTTTGTCAGATCCTAGCAAAGAGAAGGCAGATAAGCAGGGCCAGGGAGGGGCAGCATGTGTGTGCTGCCTGTTATGAGCATCGCCTGTTGTGGGCTGGCTGTGCAGGCGCCAAGTGGCATGATGAGATTCAAGCAGGAAGATGACCCATCCCTTATGCTCAGACCTATTGTGGAAGGACTTTCAGGGCTGTGCTGAACGGGCTCTGTGGCTTCTGGTGGGTGAAAGGCCCTTGAACCTTCACCTCATCTACAGAACGAATAGTGTATCTGACATAAAAGATATGTTTAAATCCTAATGTCTGGTTCCTGGGAATGAGACTTAATTTGAAAATAGAGTTTTTTCAGTGCCCATCAGTCCCTTATCTGGTAGAGGATGCTCTCCTAGACCCTTAGTGAATGCCTGCAGCTTGGATAGTATGGAATCCCATTTATGTGTATTTGTATACATGCATGTGGATGCAATTCCACATATTTATATAATTGCATATACATAAATGTGCATTTTTCTATATATACATTCTATGCTGGCTGGTCTTCTGTCAGCTTGACACGAACTAGGGTTATCTAAAAGAGGGAATCTTAATTAAGAAGGTGCTTCCATAAGATTTGGCTACAAAGCATCTCCTTAATTAATGACTGATGGGCGAGGACTCAGCCCATTGTGGGTGATGCCATCCCAGGTGCTGGATTCTCTAAGAAAGCAGGCTGAGCAAGCCAGTAAGCAGCACCCTCAGTGGCTTCTGCATCAGCTCCTGCCTCCAGGATCCTGCACTTTGTTCCTGTCCTGACTCCAGTCAGTGATGAATGGCACCAGGAAAGTGCAAACCTTCTAAACCCTTTCCTCCCCAAGTTTTCTTGGTCATGGTATTTCATCACAGTAGTGGTAACCCTAATTAACACACATAGCTATTGTAAAGTTTAACTTATAAAGAGTGAGAAATAAACCTCAGCTTTAAAATATAATAGATATATTGTAATAAAAGTTACATGAATGGGCTCTTTTACTCTCAAAATGGCTCATCACATTCTCTTCTTTTTATCTAAAGGACACACTTTGTAGCTTTCCTTGGAATGTTCAAATTGTCAGTTTGACGCTCTTATGCTGTGAGGCCAAATACTAAAATAAGGGTTACTTGAGCACCAGAACCAAATCACCATGGCAACCAATGTAGTGAGAAGGAGCAGAATGATGGGAGAGATCACCAGGCTTCTCAGAGTGACATGTAGTTTAACAGTTCTGAATTACTTGTTTCTGGAATTTTCCATTTAAAGCTTATGGACCTTGATTGGACAGTTGAAACTGTAGTAAGTAAAATCTCAGAGGTGGTGGTTTGCAATAAAGGAGATTAAAATCTTGGAGCAAGATCTTCCATGATAAGGGTGGCTGGGCTCTATGTGCCCTTAGAAGAGACAAGAGGGAGAGACATGAGACATGGAGACAGGACCACATGTCCATGCAGCCAAGATGGAGGGGCGTGATAGGAAGCCAGGAAACACTGTTTCCTCAGGGCTTTCCGAAGGTGCCATCCTGCAAACACCCTGAACTTTTGGCCTCCTGATCCAGGAGGAAAAAATTGTTCTTTTATGCACCTGATTTGTGGCAAATGTTGCTGCTACAGCCCTGGGGATGAAAACAAATGGGAGCAATAATCACCCCCAAAGAAACCAAGCACGGAGGTGCATGCCTGTGATGCTGAGTGCATGGTCCTCAGGCAGCAAGGCCTATTGTTGAACTTTCATGTCCACCTGCTTATCCATCACTCGGTAACCCTGTGCCATTTAGTACCTGATGCTGTCTGTCCTCTTGGGTGCATCAATATCTTCTCTTCTTAATTTACATAGCCAAGTATTTTTAAATGTAGTTAAATTTTAAAGTGTGTAATTTTTGAATGGGAAAATGACATGCTGGGCAGTGGTGGTGCACACCTTTTATCCCAGAAGTTAGGTGGCAGAGGCAGGTGGATCTCTGTGAGTTCAAAGCCAGTCTGGTCTACCAAATGAAAATTCCAGGATAGTCAGGACTACACAGAGAAACTCTGTCTTGAAAAACCAATGAATAAATAAATAAAAACTTGCAGCACTACAAACTTTGTGTTGGAGTACAGCCCTCTCACACACACCCAGCTATCCTCCCCACATCAAACCCCTCCCTTTATATGTTCTTGTGATTAGAGTGTGAAGTGTCCCCCACAGGCTCCCCAGCAGGTAACACTAATTGGAAAGGTTGTGGAACCTTTGGGGACCCTTGCTGGAAGAAGTATATCACTAGAAGAGGACCTTGAGCTTTTAGAGTCTGGCCCCGGTTGCTCTTGGCTGTCTGTTTCCTGAATACACATCAATGTGATCGGCTGACTTCCTGGTCCTTTCTACCAAGCCTTGCGTGCCTGTCGCTATGCTTCTGAGGTATGAGGGAGTCCAGCTTTTTGAACCTGTGGGTCACAACAACCCTTCTCCCGTAAGCTTCCTGTGTCAGCACACTTTATCATTGGATAGCACAGATGCTAACGCAGTTCTCTAGGGCAGTCTGGCCTTGTGGGACATCTACAATGCTGGCAGTTTGCACTGTCTGATAGTAGAGCTGTGACAAACCATGATGACTTCTTAAAAAGATTTACTTTTGCTATTTAATCATGGGGGGGTGGGGGTGGTGCACATGAGTGCAGGTGCCTTCAGAGGCCAGAGGAAAACATCAGAACCTCTGGTGAGGGAGTTCCACCCTGATGTGGGTGCTGGAAACAAACCTGGGTCCTCTGCAAAAGCAGCAAGCACTCTTACCTCTGACCCAGCTGTCTATCCCCTCTCATATAACTTTTGAGTCCTTGAGATGTGACTTGTGCAGCTGAGGACCTGAATTTTAAAATTTATTTTATGTTCACTAATTTTCATTAAATCACCATGTGTGGCTGGTTGCTGCAGCAATACAGAACCTGCTGCAGGAGTCATTTACATATACAGATGTTCCTTAACTTATGATTCTGCTGTTTTCTAATATATCCAATGTAAGTTGAAAATATCCTAAGATGTGCACTTAATATATATTACCTTCTGAGAATCATAGCTTAGCCCAGCTTAAGTGTGCTCAACATACATATGTGTGTTTCAACTTGGGCAAAATCCTCTAACAGAAAGCCTATTCTATGATAAAGTAAGATAGAATACCCTGTGGAATTTATCAAGTACTGTTTTGAGAGTGAAAAACAGTATGGTTGCATTTTTTGCACTATGATAAGAGTTGAAAAGTTGTAAATAAGCTAGGTGTGGTGGTGCACATCTGTGATCCCAGCCCTCAAGAGACAGAGGCAGGAAGATCAGGAGTTCAAGGTCATCCTTGGCTGCATAGTGAGTTCAAGGTCAATTTGGGCTACATGAGTCCTTGTTTTTTGTTTGTTTGTTTGTTTGTGTGACTGAGTGTGTGTGTGTGTGTGTGTGTGTGTGTGTGTGTGTGTGTGTAGAGAGAGCGAGAGTGAGAGAAAGAGAGAGAGAATGGAGATAGATAGGCAGACAGACAGATAGATAGGCAGGAAGACAGACAGACAGACAGATAGATAAATAGATAATTGAATATATATATAGAGAGAGACATGCATGTGAGTGTATGTGTGTGTGTGTGTGTGTGTGTGTTAGGTATGTCTGTGTGCTAGTGAGCACTTTTCTAGCTTTTGTGGTACCGCTGGATCATTTATTGTACGCAGTATACTGCTTTCTGGAGTTGGCAGTTTCTCTTTGATGTGATTTCAGTCTACGTATCGGAGAGCCAGTTCTGCCTCGCTTTTAGTTGACCAAGGATCCTGTCATAGAGTTGTGATGTCTTCAGCCCCTTTCCCATCCTGTCTCCTTACAGAATCTATAAGATCTACACTATAGACCAAGCTACATCCACTTCGTGATGGAGAGGGAAGGTCTGTGTATCCTCTTGTTCTCTGACTTCCTCTAGGCTTAGTTTTGAAGTCTCTCCTGAGTCAGGAGTGGCTGCAGCACTTGGGTAGGATTGGGATAGAAGGAGAGATGCCTCTGCTTGTGGAAAAGCCAGCCAGGTCCACAGTGTGTGCGACTGGGTCTGCCCTGGGATGTGAAGAGCCATGATGCAGTGTTTTTTTCAGGAGATATCTTCCACCTTAGAGCCTGAGAGTCCTGGGTTCAAATCCTGACTCTTCAAGGTCTACCCTAGAGTCCTGAAAACAGGGTCCACCCTGATTTATTCACTGCTCTTTGGGCATGAGAATATTAATAGATTTTGACCATTTCTTGTGAATAATGCAATGATGGAAATACATCAGATTCCATAGCTAAGGTGTGGGACTCAGAAATGGATCTGGTTCCTCATGTGCCTAGGCTCAGGGATTATCCCCATATCTCTCTCTCTCTCTCTCTCTCTCTCTCTCTCTCTCTCTCTCTCTCTCTCAGTCCTGCTCATCCCTCCACACAAGTACTCTCCTTCCTCACCAGCGCTGTGCCTGGAGATTGTGAGGTGTTATGTCTTCAACACATACTTGAAACCTTAATTGTCCCCTATGCCTTCGAATGCAATTGTATTTAGGGAGACGTAATTAAGATGAAACGAGTCCACGAAGGTCTCTTCACAGGGTGAAATTTGGAAATAAGCATGCACAGACACACACTCATGCACATACATGCAGACAGGCGCTCACATATATATATATGTATGCATACATACTCAGGCACATACATGCATACATATACACAAGTATACACATTGAACACCAGTTCACACATGTACACAGGTACACATATGCATACACATCTACATACACATGCAGCTACTAGAAACATGATATGGGAGTGTGGCGAGCCGCTTCTGGCCTGCAGAACGACGAGTCACCACATGCACGATTCTTCTCGGATCACACTTTATTGGAGTACAGCTCAGTTGTGAAATGGTGGAAAGAAGACCCCGAACCTGAGATTCAGCCTGCTTATATAGGGAAGCCTGGCACGTGATTGGTGCCCATCACAATGCCTCATTAACATATAGCTGGTGATTGGTTCAAAGTAGTACTCATTAGCATATGGCTGGTGATTGGCCCAAAATAATGGCTCATTAACATATTTGAGGATCGCATCGGATAGGTCCTTTCTCGATGCCTAATTAGCATAAGCACATCGGATTGGTCACTACTCGATGCCTAATTAGCATAAGCAGCAATAGAATGTTCCAGCAAGTTGTGCAAAGGCAAACCGCGCCCTACATGGGAGAGAGTAGCTACTCGCAAGGAAGATTGGGGTTCTGTTCCCAGAACAAGAGAAAAATGCATGCAGCTATGCAAACACAAACAGTGGTGACCTTCATAATTGCCCCAGGGACAGCTGGCCAGATGACTCTTATAGGGACAGTAGACAGATTCTGGTTTTGACCAAAGATTGCCTGCACTTCAGCCACCCAAGGACTTTATTTTCCTCTTTAAATGTATTCAGAAGACAGTGTGTCAAGTCAGACTTTGTATTCACATTGCCTGGCTTGAATTCTGTCATTTACCAACTTCGTGACCTCAAAGTAGTTGTTTATCCTTCCATACCTCAGAGTTTGGGGGTTTTACGGCTTTTGAGACAGATTCTCATGTAGCCCAGGTTGGCTCTAAGTTTTCTAGGTATAGAAGCCAGCTTTGAACTCCTGATCTTTCTGCTTCTGAGTTCTAGTATTACAGGTGTGTGCCATGCCGAAGGTACGCTTCAACTTTTCATCTGTAAAACAGGGCTTCTAATGGCACTTACTCCGTGGGATCATGGCAGGACAGAACACAAACACCTGAGGATAGGCTTTCCTCCCCTTCATAAACTCAGATCAATCGTGGTCAGCCAGCGGCTGCCAAAGATGGAGAGGGGAAAGAAGGTACAGAACTAAAGATTGGCTGGGAATGCTTTGGAAGGAACAAAGGCTTGGCAGGCTATACAGCATGTTCTTCTGGGACATGGGTGAGAAAATGTGGGTGCCTGAGGAGTAAGAGAAATCACATGGCTGGGAACCATTAGATCAGACACTACTGGAATCCTGAAGACCCTGAGCACAGCCTGACACTTCCACCTCTTCAAGTTGGTTTCTAGCTAGACTGTACCTTCCCTGGGACTCTTAGGAACTTTTCAGGAGAGTGATAATCCTCACCATTGCCCCCTGATGCCTTTCTGCACCACTGTGTGGTATTGCAGGGATGCTGCGTGTGGCCTCCAGATGGTGTGTGCTACTTAACCGCACAGGGGGTTGGGAAGAGCAGTTTCCAGAAAGAAACAAACAGATATGTCAGAGGCAGAAATTCCCCACTCGTGTGGAAGTCCTCATGGAGAATAAACTCTCTTTAAGCACCAAGCACAGTGTGGAAATGATGTCTGAGATTTGCTATCATTTATGGAGAATATTATGAAGCAGAGCATGAGGAGGAAGGTCACTGGTACTCGGGTTTCCACTCAGTTGGTGCAGAGTAGGAATGAGCTTTGGGAAAAGGGCTATGATCTCCAAGCAAGAAATTATGCTCTTCTGAAAATATATAGGTTCCCCCAGGAGTGGTAAATCCCAGCTGACTTGAATTTATAAAAAAAATGAGTGGCTTGTAAAGGTATCTAACCACAGTAGACATGGACATAGATCTTTGGGTCTGCTCTCTCTCTCTCTCTCTCTCTCTCTCTCTCTCTCTCTCTCTCTCTCTCTCCCTCCCTCCCTCCCTCTCTCTTCTCTTCTCTTCTCTTCTCTTCTCTTCTCTTCTCTTCTCCTCTCTCTCTCTCTCTCTCTCTTTCTCTCTCTCTCTCTCTCTCTCTCTCCACCCTCTTTCTTTCCTTTTTTATCAGTGCTAGAAATTAAACCTGGGGCATCACACCTTCTGGGGAGCATCCTTGCTAAATCCTTTTCTCTGTCTTTAGAGACAAGTGTAATCCTGGCTCAACTTGACTTTGCAAGCAAGCCTCCTGCCTCAGCTTCTCCAGTGCTGGGATTATAGGATGAGCAACCAAACCCGGCATGCATTTATTTATTTGTTTGTTTATTTTTCTGTGCTGGGGATTGAATTCAGAGCCTTGTGAATGCTGAGCAGGACATCTGAGCTTTACCCTAGCCCTTTCAATTCTTAACTCCGCCCCACCCCCACCTCACCCCACCCCACTTCCTTGGTGCCTAGGATAGAATTCAGGACCTCTTATTTGCTGGGCAAAGGCTTCAGCCCCAAGCAAAACTCTCATCCCTGGTGTGTGTGCACATGAACATGTGTGTGGGAATTTTCTGGAAAATGATCTCACCTCATTTCTCACACTCTACTGTGCGCAGACATCTGTCCATCTGCTTATTTTTATGTCCAGTCCTTCCTGTGGTGACATACTAAGACTGTTAGAAGCCACTGCAAACCATTGTAGGCTGTAGAATTATAATCAACTAAAAAATGAAGTATAATATAAGTGTTTACTACAAACCAAAGTCCTACAGAAATTATAAGAAGACATTGCTTCAGGTCAGATGATCTCTACAGACAGGTTGGTTGTGGGAGAACAGAGTTCCTCTTTTGGAAGTGTGGGAGCTACATAAAGTTTTGAAGACTGGCTGGCATGTAGGGACACAGGTCCCCAAGATCTGCCATCTCAAGAAAGATAAAAGAGGAGCATGGAGTAATGGTCTAAACTCTTGTTGAAAAGCAGATTTGGGAGGTAAGGTGAGCTGAAGGCTAGCAGGGGGTGGGGCTGTATGCCGTGAGACACACAGCAGGGGGTGTCTGAGCAGAGCTTATTTTCTAGAATATATTCTAGAAGGGGAGGGGAATCCTAGAAACAGCAGAAGGACAGACTGGATTGCAAATCCGAGTCCATCCCAGAGGCCTCTGAGAGGAGTGCTCAGGATGGGCACCCTCTCTTGCTCACTGTCACATCCCTTGAGTCTAGAGTGGTTTCTATGGGAGAGTGCTGATAAACAGCTGGGAATGACTTTCTGGAAAGAGGTCCTGAGGAATTGAAGGAAGACCTGAGTACTGATGGAGGGAGCAGCTGCAGAGGCACCAGGAACTGTAGCAGACAGACTCCCAAACATGATCTGTGGAGGGAACAGTCAGAGACAAGAGCTGCAGGCCTGGGGGACAGTGATGCTCTGACCAGAAACAGGAGTGGATTCAGGAGGCATTGTGAGTGTGGTTTGGGCTGTGACCTTACAGTCCAATTTGTAGACCCACTGATGAGTGGAAAATGATAATTAGAAGTCTTCTCTCTGATGTCGTCTAGCCATTTTGAATCTATTAATTATCAAATATACCCAGCCCCATACAGACCTTTAAATGGAACTAGAGTCTGACCTTTGGGATTTAGAAGTTTTCTTGTGACCACCAGAGGGAGCCCACTTATTTTATTAAATTCTGTAGAAATATAATAGGGATTTAAAAGAAACTTGGGTCACTGAGTCAGGAGGATTGCAAATTCAAGGCCAGCTTGGGCTAATGGGTGAATTCAAGGGTAGCCTTGGTGACCTCATGAGAGATTCTTAAAAAAAAATTGAAAAGAGCTGAGGATACAGCCCAATAGTAAAGAGCTTGTCAGCATGTAGGCGACCTAAGAATGTCCAGAACTATGCACACACAAAAATGCACCCACACGCACACGTACATACCACAGAGTAAGGAAAAGCTAGAAGCTTCAGAGGAAAATGGAGATTGGATTTGATAGGAGAAACACAAAAGGCACCATTTTCTTTCAATGCATCTATTTACAGAGCACTAGCCTCTACCTTGAAAACCCGGTCTATGGCATTGGGAACAGAGCAAATACAGAGATGAGCCTGCAGGGCTTGGTGTCAAAGATGGCAAAGTCTGAGCTGTCATAGTTTTTGCAGCTCAGACCCTTGGGGTAAACTGGGGGAACAGGCCGTGTTCCTGTTGTCACATGGCTATCTGGGGCCTGTGGCTTTGCTGCAGTGACCCGCATCTCCGGAGAGGAACGTAGTGCACAAAGCTAAATAAAAATGTTAGGGGTTTTGGTTTTGGTTTTGAGATAGGAACTTACTATGTCGCTCTCTGGCTAGCCTGGAATTCTCTCTGTAGAACAGGTTGGCCTAAAATTTAGAGATCCATCTTTCTCTGCCTCTTGAGGGCTGTGCTCAAAGATATATACCACCATGCCCAGCTAAATTGAAATTTTGATGGATTTTTTAATGCCTATGGCTCTGGTATCATCATAAAGTTGAATGTTGAACCTTTGTTAAGTTGAAGACTAACTCAGTGAAAGAGGGAATGGATTTATCTTAAAGTCTCCCCGTGGCTAGGAGGCTACCAGGGAAGACCCACTGTAGGCCATGTGTCTAGACCATGGAGGAGAGCAAAGTTTACAGTTCCCATTTAGGCTGGAAACCATAAGAATTCATATTCCTTTGTGTGTGTATTTTAAATCACTTTATTCACCCACTGTCTTCCAATGAAATAAGGATGCTTTTGCTTTAAGTCCTTCTTAATCCAAAGACTGTATGTTATAGAACCAAGTGCTAATGGTATATGTGAAATATGAAGGTATTCTTCTGGAACATTCTTTCTTATTTGTTTGTTGTTGTTTCATTTATGATTTGATAGAAGACCCACAACTTAAAGAGTAACCTGTGCTCTCAAAGTCCACCAATTGAAACATCAGTCTCATCCAATAATAACTTCCCAGACCTCTACAGAATAATGCATGCCTTCATCTGCGGTCACTATGATCCAGGCAGGTCCACACCTAACATTAGCCAACACACTTTCCACTTCTCCTCACTCGGTGGCTCCTGTTCTGCCCTCCTTCATCTCATGCTCTCTCTCCAGTCAGTCGGTTCCTTTTTCCTATCTTCCAGGTGTCCCCCCACCGCCTTGTACACCATCTTCACATCTGCCAGACCCCAAGGCTTTGTGTGTTTCCCAAGCCTTTTCCCGGCTGTGGGTGACTCAATGTTAAGTTTAAAAGGCTTTTGTGGCTTCCTGTCTTCAGGGTCAAATGCAAACAAGGTCCTTATCTTCAGATTTCTCAGTCTTTTTCCTGACTGTCTCCTGGAGCCCATCACTCAAGTTATACTGTCTTCCTATTCCCTTCTGAAATTCTCCACCATCATCCCATGTACTTGGAACCTACATGGTGTTTCTTTGTGTTCTTTGTGACGTTACTCACAATATCCAAAATTAAAGAATGACTCAAAAATGGGTGAATGAGTAGAAAGGTGGAATGTGTGCCCAGAGCAGAATTCTATTTGGCTGTTATAAAGGGCAGGATCCTGTCATTTGTGGCAACTTGGATGCAACTGAAGGATGTTGCTGAGAGACAAAGCCCAGCCGCAGAAAGAGAAGTAGTACCTCATGGTCTCAAAGGCTAAACGTAACAAAAATAGAGAGGGAGGCAGGAAGGGAAGGGAAATTGGCCCCAGATACCAACTTGCAATTGGACAGGAAGGATCATTTCCAGCTGTGTCTTGCACAATTTAATTGTCAATGGCAAGAAGTTAGCCCATATTTTAAAACAGAGAGGATTTTGAATAATAAAGGAAATGGCACGGAGTGTGTTGAGCACCTTGCTGTTGACATTACTTGATGTATACACACATCCAAATATTGTGTTTATGTACCCATTAAAAGTGACATTGGGGGCCTAGAGGGATGGGTCCGCAGCTAAGAGTATGTCCTCTTGCAGAGGACCAAGATTTGGTTCCCAGCACCCACATCAGGAAGCTCAGAGCTGCCTATTTGTAACTCTAGCTCTAGGAGATACTGCGCCCTCTTCTGGCCACCACAGGCACATGTAGGCATGTGCACAAACGCAAACACACTCAAATACACATAATTTTTTAAATCTTAACAGAAATTTTTGGGGGCTAGAGAGATGGCTCAGCAGTTAAGAGCACTGGCTGTTCTTCCAGAGGACCTGAGTTCAATTCCCGACATCCACATGACAGCTGACAACTGTCTGTAATTCCAAGATCTGACACCCTTACACAGTTATACATCCAGGCAAAACACCAATTCACATTAAATAAATAAATAAATATTTTTTAAAAAGATTTTTTTGTTCTTTAAATGTCTTCTCTCCTTTCCTCACATGAAGACTCCATGACCCCACCACCAACATTTGGTACCCTTTAACCATAGCATCTATGAGTTGATAATGGAGTGGGGTCCTCACTTCTATTGCTGGTTGCTACCTCTGTCATGTATGTGATCACCTGGAAGTCAGGCAGGGCTGGGCCCTTAGGAAGAACAACCCCACTCTCAACACGTGGGCGTCCACTTGTTTTTATAAATGTGTTTATGTGATCTGTGAAATGACAAGGACACGTCTGATAAAGGCAGTAAAACCTGTAAATCAGCTGCTATGGCTGACATGGTCCTGGACCTCCTGTTCTTCTCAGGGGTAGAGCTGTCTCTGGGCAGTCTGTCCACTCTAGTGGGAACCCCCTCTTTGGTGCCTTGCCTTTATCCTGATCTTTGCCCATGTTTTCACCACATGGTAATTTTTGCTCTTGCTGATCTGAAATGTCACTCAGGTCAAAGCTTGACTCTGCTGACTTCTGAGTTTGCCCCAGGGGCCAATGATTGAAAATCACTTGCATTTCTTTTGGCGCTGGCCAGGGTCCCTAAGCAGTGAATCACATCCGCTTGGACTCCTTGCCACTCTCTGCTGTGATCCCTGAGGGGAAAGAGTTTAGAGCTCCTTCCCCAGATGCCTGCTCTGCCCTTTGCTGCTCATGTGGGCTGTGTATTCTTTCTGTTTCTGTCTCCAGCTACCCGAGAGCCCCAGAGACTGGGGCTCCGTTGACCTGGGCACTCCTGTGTGGATGTATCCTGCTATCCTTCAGATTAGACATGTGTCCCTAATGCTCACATGCTGAAGTCTTAGCCAGCAGCCTGTGGTGCCATGGGAGATTAAACTTTTAAGAAAGAAATGAGGTCATCATGGGGGAGTTGTTCATGGGGGGATATTTGGAACTGCAGACCCTTCCTGTTGCTCTTTGCTTCCTGACCACCTTGGGATGATCTGCCCCTTGTCATTGTTTTGGCTCACTTCTGGCCTCAAATGACTGCTAACTTGAGCCCCAATAATTCTTTTTGCCTCTAAATCTATTCTCTCTGCTCTTTTACCACAGTGACAAAAAGCTAATGCCTTTGGAACAAAGGCCACCTCCATACACAATATCTCCTGCCTTTTCTGCCCCTGAGACCCTGAGTCTCTCCCATTTTTCTTCCCTTGTCTCCCAGTGGCCTCTCAGAGGTGGAGTCAGAATGCCCCACATGAGCTGCCCTCGCTATTGGCTTAGGGCACTCAGTCTACCTTCTGTCATTGGATGATGGAGCGGCCATCATGGACTGAGACACTTTCCCTCCTACTGCATAGACAAGATTGATTGTGCTAGAAGCATACAGACATGTTTGGGTTTTGTTTTTTTGGTGTTTTTAATCTTAATTTTCATCTGGTTCTTTTCCATCCCAAACACTCTCTGCCTTCACAAACCCTCACTTCATCATCCGTAAGTGGTCAGCATTGTGTTGCTGGACTCCCAGGCCATGGTGGAGGTATGCTGAGGGAAGAGGCCAGTAGCACAGGGTCTATGTTGTCATTTCAGGACACAGGGAGAAGTAGCGGGGGACTAAGAGGAGGTCAAGGATTTCTTTAGAAGGTGGACAGAGGAAAGAGTCACAGCAGATGGTTTCCAAGTTAGAGTTCTGACTGCTAACAGCAGAACCCTACTCCAGCAGATGCAGGCAGAAAGAGAAGTGTTAGGGTCTGGAGAGATGACTCAGCAGTTAAGAGCACTAGCTGATCTTCCAGAGGACCTGGGTTCAATTCCCAGCATTCACATTGTTAGTTCTGCACGTAAAAGCAAGCACACACTAGCGAGGCCACGCATGGTGTTTATTTAAGAGAAAAGTCCCAGGCAGGTAAAGAGACAGAGGGACAAGAAAGAAGTCAGGGGACAGAGAAGAAAAATGACTGAGCACGCGCTTGTAGCCGCTTTTAAGGGAAGGGGCGTGCACAGGTATGCATCATGGGTCCAGACAGGTGCTTCCTGGTCCAGCCATGGTCCAGGGAGGTGCTTTCGTACTCAGTGCAGCAGGGTTTACGTAGCCACACCCAGGAGCGTGCCTCCGTGCAAGGTGCATCCCACCTGAGCTGAGGGGCTCAGCTAGGGAATGCCAGGAATCCTTACACACATAAGCTCACAACCATCTGTAACTCCAGTTCCAGGGTATCTGATGCTCTCTTCTGACCTCTGTAGGCATTATATGCACTTGGTGCACAAACATAAATGTAGGCAAACTGCTCATACATACAAAATATTTTTAAAGAAGAGAAGCGTAAGAAGAGATATAAGCACTCATAGAAGCAAGATGCCTGAGGAAAGAGGCTGGGAACAGCACTATGGACACACGGTAGATCTGGAAATTCAGACAGCAGGAATAGCAGTGCCCGAGGGGAATAAGAAACCTCTCAATGCAGCTGCACCCAGTGATTTAAACAAAACAAAACAAAAAGTTGGATTTTATTAAAAACATTTTGATCTTTAAATTTTCGTTTGGTTTACATTTTATGTGTTCATTCTGTGTAGGAGGCAGGGCACACATGGCGGCCAGAGAGCACCCTGGGAATCAGTTCTCTCCCCTCCACCGCACAGGTCTTGGAGATCTATTGCAGTTGGCAGTCTTGGCAGCAGGCACCTCGATTCTCTGGGCTGTAACACTGGCTCTGAAGTACCTTTGAAAGACAGAGTGTCAGCATGAGGGTTAAGAGAAAGAAAATACACCAGGAAATAAAGTAAGGCACCCCGATGGCATGCTACAAGCATCTCTGAGAGAGTCCCAAACGTAGTGATTGTTATGGGTGCATCCTGAGACTGCAGTGGAGCACCCTACTGGCTGTATGCCGACTTTGGGAATACCCTTCCAACTGGGATTTCTATTGGGAGGGCTGTGAGCAAGTAGGTCATGATCCCTTGTGGGATCTGAAAAGGGAATCTGGTTTGGGTGCAGATGGGCCAGGTTGTGAATGGCATGTGAGCCACCTATAGACCCAGGTTGCTCAAGAAAGGTGTCTAGTTCACCTTCCTGCCCTCATGGGTAAGAGCTGGTCCTAAGAATAAACTGAGATAAATGTATGTGGAAGCCCTTGGTACACAGTAGGCATCTAAGGACAGTGAACTGCAATCTGCAAGGAGGTGAGGAAGAACCTTCACACCATTGTCATTCTAGTGGGGTTTCCCTGAGAGGGTTCCTTTCCTATTACTACTTTCCCTGCTAACAATACTGTTATTTTTGCTTAGACCTCTGGTGTATGTGGCTTCAGTATCCTGCCTACCTTGAGTCCTTTCTGCTCAAAGATAGAGAGGGTGACTATAGATTACCCAAGGAGTCTTGAACTTGAGATTCATTCCGCAGCTTTATAAATGACCTGCAGACAGGGTTTTTAAATCCCTTTTCACATCAGGGGTTCCCCAGTGATCCACAGGGGCCTTCCCACCCATCACCTGGTCTACCAGCCTTCAAGCACTTTTCTGGCCCTGTCTTTAGAAACATAGCGGAGTGGAACAGAGCTGCTTTCTCCATGAGGTCATATTCTTCATGACATTCCAGGGTTAAGGTGGCCTACGGTCTGCCCATTGCTTAGAAGTAGCCCTGTGTGTAGCCTAGGATCAACTTGCATCCTGTCCAGTGCAGGAGGAAGTTAAAGTAGTTGGGGGTTGAGGCCACAAATGCACAGAGATGAGGACTTGGCAGCCAATGGGGAGGGGGGACCAGACTGTGCCCATCAGACTTCCTTGAGATATGTCTCCTCTATCTCAGACCAGCCTTAAGATCACTATGCAGACAAGAATGACTTTGAATCCCCAATCCCCCAGCCTCCACCTCCTGAAGGCTGGGGATCACTGGTATGCATCACCACATCTGTTTGTGTGGTACTGGGGATTAAACCCAGTCCTCTGTGCCTGGTAGCCTAAGCTCAGTCCTTAGATGCCTCAGCAGAAAGAGAAAACTCAGCCCCAAAAGATGTCCTCTGACCTCCACACAGAATATCACAGGACAGGCTGTGGCATGCCCACCCATCCAAGAGAACAGGCTGTGGCATGCCCACCCATCCAAGAGGACAGGCTGTGACATGCCCACCCATCCAAGCCCTAGTAATAATAATCTTTTTACAGAAGCAAATTGTACTTTTTAAAATTAATTTATCCAACAGATTTTTTTCTTTGGACATAAAATGCCAGCTACTTTCTAGGCTTTTGGAATTCATTAGGGAACAAAGCGACAGATAAGTCTCCTTCAGCCCATGTTAGTGGGGAGGGGCAGCGGCTAGAAAGCATCACCAAGAGGCTCTGTGGGTAAGTGCTGTGCAGACATAGGTGTTAGTGTGTTGAGATAGGACACTGAGGCAGTCTCTGTGGTTGGCTCTGGTGTGGAAGGAATACTCATTAGTTTAATTTTCTGGCAAGTCCTTGGGTGATGACATACAGAGGTGACTAGCAAGCGCTTTTCCAGCCAAAGGGCGTGAACATTCTCTTGTGTGTAAATCCCCTCAGGATCGTGAAGCTTCTGAAGGACTTTCACACAAACCTCTCTGGTGTGAATGACGTTTGGAGGCCTAGGTTTGACATTCAGTAGCATGTCATTCCTGTGCCTTCACTTGTGAGCTTAGAAACAAGAAATATCCAAAGATCCTGGGCATCCCGTGTGCTAGTGTGTTTAGGGGGCTCTGTGGAGTCTCTTCTGGTACCCCTTGCACATGTAGCTTCTTCATACATGATCCTGTATCCAGAAGGAGGACTAGATTGGCCCAGTAATTCAGTTGTATTCCTATTGGGACATCTTGATAAAGATGTGTAGGAACTCTTCCTGGACCAGCAAGTACCTAATTTGTTCTCTTGGAGTTGTGTGGGTTTTTGAAAAGAGACACCCACTTCTTCAAGCCTCAGACAGTTCTCTTTCTTCGTAATGAGTAGAGAATGTTAGTTTCCTTGCCTAGTAATATTCTTACTTGCTTAAGGAAATCTGTAGGGATTTCTGTAGGCATCATCTTAGTTTTCAACTGATGTTTGCATGGGAATATTCTGAGGAGCCTGGGGGATGTCCCTGAATTTCTTCCTGACAGCAGTTTTGAAGAAGAGTGCATCCCGACTCTGTGGTGACTATGAACTTGGAGAGGCAGACTTTGTCAACGCCCATCACATCTCCCCTGACTTTGGAGTCCCGCTTCTCTTCCCAAATGGACCTGACCTTGCAGTGTCTACAAACAACACACACTCTGGAGCCAACTCTTTTTACCCTTGTTGTTCCGTTCTGGCTGTGCCCAGGAGTTAAAAGTGTCAGAGTCTTTGTTGTGCACATAAGTTATTGCTGAGTCGAAGTCAGTTGAGCTGAGTGACTGAGATCCTGAGTTGGTTGAACCTCAGCTCTTCTGACCTGAGATAGTTTAGGTATGGCTTACTTCAGGGCCATCTGAGATCTGAAGTAAGCACCAGCCTTAGCACCAGTTCTTAGGAGGCTTCAATGTTGCTGGTTGTACCTTGACCATGTGCCGCTGGGATGTGTTTCCACCATTGGTGGATACTTTGAGCCTACTCCACCCCCAGCTCCTTCTCAGTTGGATTTCAAATAGGGATAATTTTAGGAAGCATATGGTGCTGGTGTATGGCTGAGTTGGTACTCTGAGTTGATCCAAATTTCACTGGTTTCAGAGACCCACACTATTAGGAGCAGAACTCAGTGTTAAGGAGAAGTAGAGATCTCCCTTGTAGTTCTGCTGCATCCCAGTCCTTCCTCCTCCTCCTCCTCCTCCTCCTCCTCCTCCTCCTCCTCCTCCTCCTCTGCCACTTCTCCCTCCAGAGCATTTCTGCTACACATCAGTGTTTCCAGTTTCCCCATCCCACCCCCCCTGGCTTGTTTTCAGCTCCTTGTAAAGGTGAGGATGTAAGTCTGGGTCTTCCTGAGGCTGTGGAGACCACTCTTAGCATTCTGTGTCCCTAGCCTCTGTCATATCAACCTGTTAGTACTTCCTCATTTGCCTCATTAGTTTTTAAAACTTTTTGTTCAAATGGAATTTATTTCAGACAAGAACATAGACTGCTCTTGCAACTTGAAGAATTTCTGCCAACAGAACCCAAGTCAGGGAACAGTATATAACCAGGTCTCCCAGGAGCCCCCACGTGTCTCTTTGTGTGTATGCATGTGTGTACATGTTTATATCTGTGTGCACCTGCAGGTGGAGGCCAGAGATCAGTGTCTAGTATCATCCTTAAATACTCTACACCTCATTTGTTTTGTTGTTGTTGTTCTGAGGTGGTCTCACTGAGCCTGGAGTTCACCTCTTCACTAGACTGGCTAACTAGCCATCTGCAGGGATCTACCTGTCTCCCCTATTCCCTCTCAGCCTTCGTGTTCCTGGTGTGCAATGGTTTGTACCTAGCTTTTGCATGGCAGCTGCCCCCTGTTGAGTGTCTCAAGAGTACCCATGATCCTGATCTCACACAATAGACTGGTTTAGGATGTTGTAGGAATAGGAGCAAGGGGTGTGGACTTGTGTGCGTCTTCAGTTCAGTGTTCTGCTTGAGCTGTGGGTGGTTTATTTCTTTTCCATGTGCTGTTTGGGCAGCATCCAGCTTGCAGCTCTTATGAATAGCACTTGTATGGAGCATATGGTGCATCTTTCAGAGAACATGTGTGTACATTTCTGTTGTGTTTATACCTCACACTGAAGTTGGTCACAAGGCATACATATGTTAAACTCCAGTAACCAGCACTGACGTGGTTTCCAAAGAGGATCCTAGTCTCATAAGCATGTACGAAAATTCTAGCTCTCCACAGCCTCCCAACACATGGTATTTTCTGCCTTTTTTCATTTATTCATTTGGGTGGCTTTGCAGGTCTATTTCTGGACTTTCTACGCATGTGCCAATGCCACATCATTCCAATTAACAAAGCTTTGTGGTCCTTGTCGATAGGAAGCCATGCTCAGCTGCTGTCTGTCTCCTGGACCATTCTTGGGGGGACATTCACATTTCCATGTAAATGATACAAACAATTTGCCAACTTCTAGAAACAAACAAAAATAAAACTTGCTGGGATTTAAACAAGCATATCATGTATCTTAACTAGTGAGGAAGTAACATCTTTGCCATATCAAAGCCTCTAACTTGTCAAGATGATTTGACATCCCTTGGGGCTTCTTAATACCGTTGTATGGTTTTGAGTGTTATAGGTCTCACATGTCACGAATTGGATGTAGCCCTAGGACTTTAATGCTTTGTGTACTCTTTAATTATTTTTACAATACTTTTATTATTTATTTTATGTGTGTGGTGTGTTCACAATGCACGGTGGAGGTCCAGGGACTCAGGTCAGGCTCGGAAGCTGGTGCCTTTATCTACGGAGCCATCTCTGCAGCCCGGGTGCTATTTTAAGTGGTAGTATTTTAAGTTTATTTTCTGCATGCCCCCACCCCATCCCACTCCAGCCCCTGGATCCAGTGGCCTGGCCACAGTTTGTTGTTGATTCTAGTAGTTTAATAACCTCTTAGATTTTCTGTGTATTTTCTATCAGACAGTCTATAAATAGCGTTTTATTTGTTCTTTTCTAATCCTTATAAGCCTTTTGTTTTTTTCATTTGCTGGCTTGCTTTTGCAGGGACCTTTGATGGTGCTAGATGGATTTGGCTAGGGCCCGAATCCTGGTTTTGTAACTGAACGAGGAGAAACATAAGAAAATTTTAAAAGGAAAGGATTGGGTGTTGAAATCTATCAAGTGATGTGATTGCATTTATCAGCTGATTGGATGCTTCTCTTTCTGTTTGGTCTCTGTCAATGCAACAAGTTACATAGGTGAGGTTAGAATGAAAACAACCTTCGTGTTTCTGAAAAATCCTGTCTGGATGGGACCTTTAATTTTTGTTTGTTTCTGTTTTGTTTTGTTTTAGATAGGGTCACTTTACATAGCCTTGGCTGGTTTGGAACTCACTATGCAGACCAGGCTGGCCTCAAACTCACAGTTTTTTGCTTCTGCCTCCTGAGTGCTGGGATTAAAGGCATGTGGTAGGGTCCTTAGTTCTCATAAATTACTGGCATGTATTGCTAGCATTCTGTGGAGGAGAATTTGTCTGTGGAGAGATGGTCTGACACCTTTTCTTCTGCTGTTGGGATCAGTGTCAAGGCTATGGTGGTTTCATAAAGCAAGTTGACAGTTGGTGGCCTTGTTTCTGGAAGAATCTGTGTTATTTTTTTCTTTTCTCTCCTTTATTCTTTTTTAAAAAACTGTTTAGAAGAAATCACTGGTGTAAACACCCAGATCTAGGATTTTTTAGGTGTTATGTAAGCAATTGTTTTAAAAACTGGAGCTCTCTGCTTCATACTTGTGATAGCTTTATATTTTAAACTACATTTATTGATTTAAATATGGAGGATAGCATGACATGCATGTGGAGTCAGAAGGTAATTTTTGGTAATCTGTTCTTTCTGATTTCAGGTCAGTTTTGGTGGAAAGTGCCTTTACCCATTGAGAGTCTCACTGAACCTCTGATGGCTTTATTCAGATGCCAGTCACATACCAGACCAAAGTATGTAGCTGAGTAAATTTGGGAGCCAGTACTGGGCATCTGGGGCCTCACGCATGCATGCTAGCACAGGGTTCCACCACCAATCTGTACTCCTGGACTGAGAGTTTTTATATTTACACAAAGTTGTACAAACATCACCAAAATTATTTTTTGCATATCTTCAGCACCTCACAGAGAAACTCTGGACTACTTACGCTGTAACTCTGCAGTCTCCCTCTTAGCCTCTGCCCTGGCAGCACTGATCTGCCCCGTTTCTGTATGGTGCCTATCCTGTGTCACTAACAGAACCAGGCAATATGTGACCATCCAGATCCTCGTTTTTTTTCATTTTGTTTCTTATTTTAAGCTAAAGTCCCATATAGCCCAGGCTAGCTCTCAACTTGCCAATCACATGGTATTTGCAGTCTACAGAGAAAGATGAGTGCCCATGCTTGGCCCACTTTCTCTTTTTTATTTCTCCAGCCTGTGGGATGGTTCCACCCTCTTTTAGGGTGCATCTCCCCATTTCAACTAATCCAATCTTGAAACTCATGAACATGCCAAGAGGTTTTTCCCTAGAAGACTCGAGGTTATATTGACTGATGACATTATTAACCATTGCATACCTCCTCTCTGAAGGCTGCTTCTCAATTCATTGTTTTTGTTTGAAGGCATCTACATAGTGAGCTGACTCCCAGAGCCTTAACTAAGGTGTGGTTGTTACAGTTTCCTCTATGGTTTGGTTAATTTTAAAGAGAGAACAGTGAACCATGACCCAGTCAACAGAGTCAATCAATGAAAAAAAGAAAGAAAAGAAAAGAAAGAAAAAAGTAGACTTATAAGATTAATAATGGGCCAAGAGGGAAAAAGTACTTCCTGTACAAGCCTGGTGACCTAAGTTCAATCCTCATGATATACATAAAAATGAAGAAGAGAATTGTTTGTTCTCTGGCCTTCACATGTACAGTGTGGTAGATGTAACCCCCTACTCTTCAGTTATCCTACACACAATAATAATAAATTAAAATTTAAAAAGCAGAATTGGCATGAAATCCTGAGTCATAGCCTTTGACTGTTTCAGCTCTGTGTGGAGGTTACTCATGCTGACTAGGGCAGGATCTGGAATGGAGATCTCTCACCGCCTGTATGGATGATCAGATGTGTTGAGGCCTGGAAATATCTCTTATTTATGGATTCCCTCTCATTGTCCCTGAGGTTGTTTAAACATTTTTCTCTCGCTGTGCTGAGGGCTTTAATAGCCCATCTTGAACCTGGGCCTACATCTTATTGCCTACAGGGCTGAGAGGAGCCCCAGGCACCACGATTTCCCTCTCTGGTCAAAGTGGGAAGTGAGGGTATCATGAAGAGTTTTGAAGATGGAGGATGAGTCAGGAGATACTTATTGTTACCACACAGCCAGGCCTGACTGTAGCTGGTAAATAATGACTGGCAACTGATTAAAAGGTTAATATTTACTAAGGGGTTATAGGGGACTTACAGACACAAGAGATTAAGCAGGAAGGTGCGGCCAGTCCACTCAGGTTCTCCTTCCAAAGGTGAACTGGAAGCAAAAGAAAGTGAGCACCTACATGCATTCCGTCTTACGCTGCCTTCAGACACACTTCAGTGCTGTACCCTTGATGGTCACAGGTGAATCCCAGACCTACACTGGCCAAGAGGTCACACCCCTAGGTCAAGGTGATACACTTGCTCTCCACTACACCTCACTGCAAAGACATCATGGAAAGCCCCCTCACTTGGCCCCTAGTAAATTATGATTCAGTTATGTGATTTGAGGCAGCAGTAAGAAAATAATAGAGACAGCATAGTAGTTTATAGAGATAAGATCTCACAGGGTAGCCTAGGCTGTCCTGGAACTTTATAATCCTCCCATCTCCGCCTGCCAAAAACTGGGATTATAGTGTGTGCTGTCACATCTGGCATTACCAGCAGCCATTTCCCGATCATTACTCCTATGGCACTCTGAAAAAAAAAAAAAAGTGGATCAGATCTGGAAACTTATGGTGATTTTGGAAGATACCTGGTAGCTACCAGACGAGTTAGATGGTTTCAGTTTGTTGCCAGTGCCCACTCTCAGCTTGGGAAAAAAAACCACCCACCACTGCCACTGATGTCCATCAAAACCTATGTGAGAATGGCTTTACTAAACCAAGGGGTAAGGGGACGATGTTTGCTTGATTCTTTCTCTTTGGTTTAACTGGAAAATCAGAAGGTAAATCTCTGACTCCTGTGAGATCAGATTCCTTCTTCCCCACCCCGTGTTCAGTGGTTACATGAATGGCCCTGGACTATGCCTTGTATACTTGGGCCTTGTGTAGCGCCTTCCCTATTGACTTGGCTTTGTTCTGGCTTACTATGAGCAATTGGACATTAACAAGTATGGTCTACTCAGAGGCTTGATGATCTTTTTGTGTTCTGGGAAGATGGACCCTCTTAGAACTACGATGTCCAGCTCCAGAGATGCTGAGTGATGAGAGACCACTTGGGAAGAAGCTTTCAAGGGTGAGGCTACATTAGACAAGCTTATAACTGAATGCAGGCATAGGAGCTCCTTTCAGCTGCCCTGCTCAGCCTTCCTCACTCATCCAGTCATCAGATCATAAACAGATGTTCTGGACTCCTGAGTTTGGAGTTGTGTGTTTATGTTTCCCCTCTGAAAGCAGTGCAATGACTCACGGGAACTCCAGGTTCACAAGTCCTGGAGATCATCAGCACACTGAGGGACTGGCTGTCATTTAATTAGTGGGTGACAGGGCTCTCCCAGACTTGTTCCGCAGGTTAATCCCCATGATGATATAGTGAAGAGCAGAAGCTTAGTCTGACTATGGTGCTGGGGGGCAGGCTTTGGGGTGGGGTGAGGGGCAACTAGGATTAAACTCAGGATGGAATCCTTCTGGTTGAGTCCTGGTGGCTTTACAAGAAAAGGCACAGAAACCAGACAGAGATGCAGACAGGTTGTGTTCCTCTCTCTCCATGTCCAGCCCTTGAGGATGCTCCAGCAAGAAAGCACCACCAGCCACAGCCCTTGACCTCAGGCTCCAAAGCCAGGAGTGCAAACAGACCTTTGTCTTTAGTACTCATTCAATCTCAAACAATAATGTTGTATGTTTTTAAAATGTGTGTGTGTGCGCGCGTGCGTGCGCGCGCACACGTGCGCGCAAGCAGACACACGTTCCTATAGCAAACAGGAAGGTCTGAGGATAACTAGCAGGAGTCAGCCCCCTTCACCTTGTCGGTGAAGACTCTCTTCTGTTGTATCTGTGAAGTCCAGGCCATTGACCTTCTGGAGATTCTCTATTTCATCTCCCATATCGTTGTAGAAGTTTTGACGCATGCTATCATGATGGTGTTTTAATGCGGGTTTGTGGGGCTAGACTCAGGTCACCAGGTTTGCATGGTGACCATTTTCCAAGCAGGTGAACCACTTTCCCATCTTACTGGCCTCACTATTGCGTTATTAGTGGCAGAAAATGTCCTGATTAACACACCACCCATCCAGAGCATCTTAACTATAGAAATGAATCCTCACAGCTGGGCTAAGAACAGGAGAAATCTCAAAGGACAAATGGTTAAGCCAGAGCTTGGCATAGTAAGGGATAACAGTCTCAAGAAGGCACGCAGGGTGCAGGGTGCAGGATGTGTGTGTGTGTGTGTGTGTGTGTGTGTGTGTGTGTGTGTGTGTGATAGAAGATGACCCGTAGAAGATGACCCGGAAACAGGAATTAGCACCCTTGGGCTGCTGACAGTGAAGAAAGGCTGCTGGAAGGGAGCAGGCACCCCATTCAAAGACAGATGGATGTCTTGTCTCAAAGCTGCTGTTTGTCCAGATTCCAAATGTCTTCTAGCTCTTTCTCCTTGAATTTAAAATTTGGTTCTATTTTTTAAAGTAAATTTATTTATTTAATTATTTTATATTTTAGCCAGCACAATTTCTTCTCCCTCCTCACCTCCCAGTCCTTCCCCACATCCCCCCTCTATTTTCAACCCCCAACCCACTCCGGCTCCATTTCTGTTTAGGAAAGGACAGTTTTCCCATGAGTGTCAGTAAAACATGGCATATCTGTTGCATTACAGCAAGACTAAGCACCTCCTCATGTATTAAGACTGAGCGAGATGATTCAGTATGAGGAGTAGGATCCCAAAAGCCAACAAAAGAGTTGGAGGCATCCCCTGTCTCCACTGTTAGGAGTCGCACAAGAGGACGAAGCTACACCGTGTTTTCTGGTTTATGAATACTTCAGTCTTTGTTGAGTGTGAGCTGTGTGTGAGAGGTGTCTGTGTGTGTGAAGGGTTGTCTGAGGTATGTATCTGATGCTGTGTATCTGGAGCTGAGCCCCGTCAGACTTCATCCAGGTTCCTCACCTCTTGGCTTCTCAGCCAAGTAGGGAATCCGAGCGGCAGTTTGTGACCAGGAGGCAGTGGGTCTCAGGGAAGACCACAGAGAGAAGCTGTCCCAACTGCTCACTGTGGCTGTGGTCCCCTGGGCACATGCAGTTGTCCCGGGCACTTTGAAGAGACCATGCAGCCTCGAGCCTGTTGATGACAGGGTTAAGGGACAGTCTGTACAGGATGAAATGACGCATCAGTCATGCAGGCCAGCCACCTCTCGGAAATACAATTGCAATAGGGAATGTTTTCCTGGCAGCGGAAGGTGCCCCCAGAGGCCTTCTGCAGCTGGCAAGGGCCCAGAAAGGGGGACAGAGCTCCCAGCACAATAAGACAAATTCCAGAATGGCCCAGGCTCTTTTAGTAGAAGCAAGGAAGCTGGAACCACGACCCTTTGAAAACATCTGGACGGCTGTGGCTCTGGCTCCTTTCCAGTGCCATTGCTCCCACACTTTAACCCGCTCAGTGGGAAGAGCTCTTTGGGTGAGGTTTTGCTTCAGGTGTGGGTTTGCCGCACACCAGCGCAGCTCTTCAGTTTTGTGCTGCTGGTATCAGTGGGGCTGCCTCTCCATCCCTTCCAGGGACCTCCTTTCTCTAGACCTTTTTTGTGACTTCACGCCATCTTTCCTCTTGGTTTGGACCTCCCGCTGCACCATATACTCTACTAAAAGAGTTCAGTGTTTTGACATTGCAACATGAAATTGTCATCTGCATAGTTCACACTTAAGACCTGAATAATCAAGTTACAAGAAAAATCCCCCAAAAGAAAATCTCCTAATAGTTTACATTGGCGATTTTGTGTTGAGTCACGTTCCTGGCTATCCAGGGCTGCATGTGACCTGTGGACCACAGGATGGACATGCCTACAGAGATGACTTGGCTGTACTCTGTGCTGCTCCTCACTCTAGCTATGATTGCCTCAGTCCTGCCTACCATTACACCCTGGAAAGCCAGAGCAAAATGGCCCATCTTTGTAGAAGACAGGAGTTTGAGAATATGTGAGGGCAAACAACGTCACATGACACGTAACGAAACAGACACGAGTCTAGAGGGCATTTGGCCAGAGTAGTGCCTTAAGCCTCTGCCTGCACAGCAGTACAGTGAGCCCAGGGTTGCCCCTATTGCGCCCTGAGTTTGAACCTACATTGTCGTGCTTCAAGACCTTCATGGAATGCTGGATCCTGTCTGTGTGCTCCCTAGGCTGAGAAGTGGAAGCACTCACCACAGACCCACTAGGTGACCTCTTAGGTCCACCTCTCCAGTTTCATACCTAAATCTGGACTCCACTATTGCAAATGTCAGAAGCCTAGCTCACAGTGGCTTCAATATCCAAAAGGTCTTCATTGAGCTCAGGTTTGCCAGTTGCCAGAGCAGTGACATCTACCATGCTTATCCCGTGTGTGTGTGTGTGTGTGTGTGTGTGTGTGTGTGTGTGTGTGTATGTGTGTGTGTGTGTGTATGTGTGGGTGTCTGTGTATGTGTGTGTGTCTGTGTGTGTATATGTCTGTGTGTGTATGTGTGTGTATATCTGTGTATATGTGTGTGTATGTGTGTATGTGCATCTGTGCGTGTATATGTCTGTGTGGTATCTGTATGTGTATATGTCTGTGTGGTGTATGTGTATGTGTGTATGTGTGTGTGTGTATGTGTGTGTCTGTGTGTGTATGTCTGAGTGTGTGTATGTCTGTGTGTATGTGTATGTCTGTGTGTGTATCTGGCTGTGGTATCAGTCCTTGCCTCTCACTTGTTTGAGACAGGATGCATGTAGGCTAGCTTGACTTTAAACATCTAGAGATTCTCCTGTCTCCAGCATCCACTTCATCATTAGAACACTGGGATTATAGACATGTGCTACCATGCCTGGCTTCACGTGGATTCTGGGGATTCTGACTCAGATCCTTAACCTGGAACAGCAAACACTTTACCTGATGAGCCAACTTCTTGCCTGGCTCTTGGCTCTATGGCCTAGAGTGTTAGGTCCCTTCTCAGTCATGCTTCCGTGTAAGGACAATGCCAGCCTCTGCCAGCTAAAGACCCCCCCCCGTTTCCTGGCTGAAGATCCTGAAGAGAGGTCTCCCAGTCTGCCCTGGTAACTACATGTTCACTCTGAGCCTGTTAGCCATCTGACATGGTGGCTGAGTAGTCAGGAGACTTTGCTTGCTTGACCAGGCTTCAGGTCAAGAATTAGCTTCAGCTCTAGCAAAACCTACATGGGCTGAGCCTCAGGAAAAAAAATGCCTAGGGTAGAAGGGGCTGGGACGTGATACCATTGGCAGAGTTCTTCCCTCCCATGCATGAAGCCTGGGTTCAGTTCCCAGCATTGCATAAACTGGGTATAGTGGTGTGTACCTGTAATCCAAGTACTTAGGAAGATCAGCAGTTCAAGGTTATCCTTGACTACATTGGGAGTTGGAGACCAGCCTGGGATATATAAGATCATTATTTCAGAAAATATGGTAAAGCTTCTCTGAATGTCCTAAAGAGGAGATTAGTTCTTTAACCCTGATACAGACCATGCATGTTCATTTCATGGATATTTGTATTTCCACAGTTGTTGGTGAAAGTCACACAAGACAAGAAAGGTTCCCATAAATAGTTCTTGCCTCGGGTGATAGCTAGGCTTAGAGCATATGGCAGGTACTCACCTGCCCCCCAGTACAGCTGTGGTCCATCAGGCTCCATATCAACAGAGAGTCTCAGAACAGGACACTCAGAGCCTGGCCATGCCACACAGCTTCCTCCCTATTGCTCATCGTTCAAGTCCTCTTCGAGCCTGAGGATTATCAGTTCCTATTTAACACTCGCTGTCAGTTTGGTAATGGAAATAACCACATGCACTGGTGTGCATGGCAACAAATGAAAGAAAATGGCTCCCTCTTCGTGTTAGTGTTTCCATGGATACAGAGAATGAAGATTTCCATTCGTGGCTTAAACAGGAACGAAGTTTTAGGGCTTCATGGTCTGGACTGATTCCCAGTGACACATCTCCCATCCCAGACTGTGTAAAGCTCCCAGACTTGCCTGCGTCATTCCATGACTGCAGCCAGTACCTGAGGCAGTTGATGCAATGAGGAGAAATGTTGACTTGTGCCTTGTTAGGGCTTTGGCATTGCAGGCCATGATCATGTGGCCTGGTGGCTGTGAGGCCTGTGGCAGTACATTAGAGTGGAGCTCAGGGTAGAACAAAGGTGCTTCCTCTTGGCCAGGACATGAAGAGGAAGAGAAAAGGACCAGATCCCACTGCGTGCTTCAGGGACTCAGTTCTTTATCCACCACACGGGCTCCAGGACTACATTCAGGTCATCAGGCTTGAACACAAGGGCTTTTACCCACAAAGCCATCTTGCTGGCCCTAGTTTTTGTTTGCTTTGGGATGTTTTTGTTTGTTTATTTTGAATTAATTAATTTGTAAGCAGGATCTCACTATATAGCCCTGGATGGCCTGGAACTCATAATATAGACCAGACTGGCCTTGAATTATATTTTGTTTTAAACAAATCCAGTTCTTGGCTCAGAATGGAGGTTGGAACATAGGAGTCACATGACCCATTACTGAAGCTATCTGAACTAACTGTACCACAGCGTGACCTTTGTGTCTATGGATTCACCATGAACATTTTCACTATTGACTAAGTGTACAAGTATCCTTTATTAGGAAATCCAAATCCATGATGTCCCAATGTCCAAAATGATCAGAGTCCTGCCCCAATGCCACAGGGGCATTTCACACCTGACCTCACGGGGCGGGGCACAGCTAACACCTGTGCAATGTGTGTAATGTGCATGAAAGACACTGCTGGCTTTGGGTTCACCAATGGATAGTCAACCACCTGTATCAAACACTAGAGGATGCACTTGGTGGAAGAAAGCCTTGAGGGAGCTGGTCCTCAGAACCTGCCTGCGCCCTCTGGCAGGTGCGTGGTATCTGTAGGGTCAAGACTTTTGGTATCAGCATGTCATCAGACCGAGATTTGCAGACACTTAACAGCATCTGCCTCCTTCTCCAACTCTGCACTACTGTATGACTGTTATCTGCCTCCTTCCCCAGGGCAGGTCCCCTGCACACACTGATTGAGCACTGGCTACACGTAGGCTTGTAAGCATGTCTGGATCTTGAGTGGACATGGCTCATGGTCTGAGGACAGCCTGTAGTGGCCTCTGCTCTTTGCTGAATGACTAGTGGTTAAGTTTGGGTGACTTACAAACAGTCTCATGTGGGTGGGGTGTGCCCTGGTTCTACATCACTAGCCCAGAGTACCCAGGACCCTGGGTTTGCTCCATAGCACTGCAACCTCAAATTTTGCACAAGCAAAACCAAACCAATTCAGTAGTGAGGCCTTCCTCATCTAGGGGGATGGTAGATGACAGAGACCTAACTGTTTGCTGTTACTGGTGGGGAAATGTAGGCCATGTCTTAACTGGAAGAGGTACACTGTTGGGTTGGTTGTTTCCTAGATGCAGTGACTTGCCTAGTTAGGGTTTCCTCTCCCCTGCCCCCAAATTATAGAAATCAAAACATCCAGGTCGTGTTTCCAAATTTCAATTTCATAAACTGGAAACACAGTTTTAGGTCTCAAGGGGCCAAAGGTGCCTTCATCTTGTTAATCTGCAAGTCTTCGGTATTTACACAGCACTGATTCATGGAGCTCTTTTCCTTTTTAGATAAACTGGAAGGGCTGGCTGTTTCTTTGTTAAAACCTCTTTTTTTCAAGATTTATTTTCCGTTCAGTTGTGAGGGTGTGAGGAAGGTGGGAGGAAGGAATGGAGGAACAGTTGTGAGCCTCCTGATGTGGGGCTAGGAACCAAACATGGGCCTTCTGGAGGAGCAAGTACCCTTAAACAGCCCCAACCATATTCTGTTTATTTCTTGTGTGCATGATGCACATTCATATGCATGTATACACACAGGAGTGTGAAACCATGTTTGAGAACATCATATGTCTTACTCGATCACTCTCCAACTTATTCCTTTGAGATAAGGTCTCTCCCTGAACCCACAGCTTGCCGCTTTTCAGCTAGGCTGGTGATCAGCAAACCCCAGTGATGCTCTTATCTGTGCCTACCTGGTTTTTCACATGGATGCTACACAGTCAAACTCAGGTTCTTTACCCACCAAGCCATCCACCTGATCTTATTATTAAATGTTCATTCTGGGTAGCCCTTAAGTTTCTCTGATACAGGCATGTTAGCAAGCATGCTCTCACTGAGCTACATCCTTAGCCCTTTTATCTTGATACAGGTCAGGGTCTTCATAAGTTTCCCTAAGCTATGCTCACACCCATGATCCTCTTTTGTTGCCACCTAAAGTAGCTAGAATTACAACTGTGTGCCATCCTATGCAGAGCTTACAATCACTTTAAGAAATAATTAGAATACTCATGTACTTCATATCCTGTTGCTGTTTGAATGAATGCAATGTGTATAGTTGGGAATGTAGTGTGTACAGGTGGTAATACAGTGTGTACAGTTGGTAATGCAGTGTATGGTTGGTAGTGCAGTGTGTACAGTTGCTAATGTAGTGTGTGCAGTTGATAATGCAGTGTATACAGTAGGTGATGCAGTGTGTACAGTTGGTAATGCAGTGTGTACAGTTGGTTATGCAGTGTATACAGTAGGTGATGCAGTGTGTACAGTTGATAATGCAGTGTGTACAGTTGGTATTGCAGTATGTATGGTTGGTAATGCAGTGTGTGCAGTTGATAATGCAGTATGTATGGTTGATAGTGCAGTGTGTGCAGTTAGTTGATGGATCATTTGTCGATTGTTCTTTAGGAATCCTGACCTCAGTGAGGTAATGTAATGGGACATGTAATGAGGTGACTGTCGTCATCCTGAGTGCCAGAAGAAAACACTGGTGCTCGGAGAGAACAAGAGGAAAAGAATAACTTAGGATCTCTTAGCTTGCCTAAGACAAGGCTGAGACCTGGGACTCTGTTTATCCAATTCCCAGGCCATCTCCCCTGCTGTCTCACTGGTGATGGAGGGAAGTTGATTGGTGCAGCTGTCTCAGATGTAGAATAGACTATCTTTGACCTTGGTAAGCCCCATTGTGATATGGGTCACTTTTTTTTACTTACTAAGACGAGGCCCTCAAACAACTGGTAGGTTTTTTGTATTGCAGTTGGGAAATTGAAGTGTTGTGACCTCGCCTCAGCCCTAGGCACCTGGGGCAAGCTGACACCTGTGTGAGAGGAGAGCGTGGGCAGATGAGAGGCATCCTTATGTCAGACACAGAACCTAGAAGAGGGCAGTGGGGGCCCTGCTCTGTCTCTCCACCTTCATCCCTGGAGATAGGCTCTCCCACTGAACCTGAGCTAGGCTGGCATCCAGCAAGTCCTATGATCCTCCTGCTCCACTCCCACCTCCACTTACAGGTGTGTGCACCTGCAGTGGATTTTTTTATATGGGTATTGGAGGTCTGGACTTAGCCTTCATGCTAGGACAACAACCCTCTTTGGCACTGGGTCATCCATCTTCCCAGCCTTCCATATGCCTCTACAGCTTCTTCATCCTACAAAGTACTCTCATGAGTGAAAAAGATGACAGTTCTTAATTTAAGAAAAGAAAAAATAAAGTTTGCCAAGAATGCTAGGATCTACAGCAAAAAGCGATTTTCTATCTATGTAACAATGAAGAAGGCAAAGGAAATTGGTGCTGGTTTGAAGTTACACCTTTAAGTGCAGGCCGTGTGAACCACGAGTAAATAAGAGCTTAATTAAGATGGAAAAGATAATAGATCACAGGGTTTGGTACTGGTGTGGTTTCCAACATCCACTGAAACTGATTCTCTGTGGATTGGGGGTCTTGTGTTTCCCCAGGGATATATGGCTGTGTGCCTCCTCATGCCTTGGGAGCCTCCTCTAGCTGCTTCTTGGGTGTGGACAGGTGGGTGGGAGACGAGAGTCTGGGCATGGGAGCCAAAGCCCAGCCAAAGCCCAGGAATCTGCAGTCTCTGTCCCAGCTGGATCCTGGCTTCAGGTGTTGACAAAAAAGCCCCCCTCCCACAGCAAGAGATTTTCCACGCACACATCTTCAGATGGCTCAGCTCTGTATACGGAGCAGACGCATGAGCTCCCATGTACACACAGCACACAATGTGCCCTCATTTGGTTTCTTGTTTTGTTGTGTGTGTGTGTTTAGTTTTTCTGTTATATTTTTACTTTTTCATGTAACTGCTCAAAGGTAGTGTGGGATACAATGTTGCTAAGCTGTTCATCATGGTAGGTTTGGGGAGACTGGGAGAAACTTGGTCCAACGGGAGAATGCTTGTAAAGGGAAGAATTCAGAGCTGCATCTGAGAGTGCAGTGTGAGGAGGGGAGAGGCAGGCAGAGCTGCATCTGAGCGTTCCTAGTGTAAAAAGAGGTGGGAGAGGCAGCCAGCAGCGACAGTGGAAGGAATGCAGCTAGAGAGAGGTGGGTTAGTCAGCCTGCTACACAATATCTGATACGCTCACGGGGAGAAAAGATGTCTTTGGTTCATAGTTTTAGAGACTGTTGCTTTAGGCCTGTGGTGATGCAGTTCACCTGACGGAAGCGAGAAAGCAGAGAGAGGAGAGGGGACTAATTTCCTGGTATCTCGGTGACCTACCTAACTTCATCCCCCTGGACCCTACTTCCTAAGGAGTCTACCATCTCCACATAGCCCACAGGATGATGGGAAGCCTTCCACACCTGAGCCTTTGGGGGAACATTTCAGGGTCAAAGAGACAAAAAGCTTTTTATGAAGGTGCAGTGGCCAGGTATGAAAGGTTAGACCATCTTTCAGTAGTGCCACAGGCTAGCCGAAGTCTTCAATGTGGGCCTTGAGGATGTTCCACATCCTAGCTATAGCAAGAGGGCTCCTCAGTACCTGGATACTGTGGTCCGAGATCTGGGTACAGTGCATTTGAGCTGGTTTGCATATTAGTTGGTTAGAAGAAGGAAGGACCTGGTAAGTCAGGGCAGGTGGCATGTCAGGAGATGGCTTGGCGTTCCTGGGGCAGAGATGGTGGTGACGCTTCATTACAGATGTTTTGGGGAAGAATTGCTTCAATGTTGTTGGATAAGAGTGTGTGTGGGGGGGTCTGGCAGGTCTTCTCCGTGCTCCCCGGGTGGCTGTGAGGAGCAGGAGGGAGAAGCATGTTGGGTGGAAGAAAGAATGATCCAGGTTCAGTGTCAAGACACAATAGCCAGGTGGAGACATCCAGGGTGCTGTAGGCATTGGCTCCGATGCTCAGGGGCCACTGAAACAAGCTGAGGAGAAAGTCAGCTCTCTCAAGAGGTCCCTATGGAGAGATCACAGACAGACAGACAGACAGGCAGGCAGGCAGGCAGGCAGACAGACAGACAGACAGACAGACAGACAGACAGAGTGAGTGGCTCTGGTACCTGGCTGAAGAAACCTACAAAAACAGAAGGAGCCTCTTTACAGGGAGAGGAAACTCAGGAAGAATGCCAAAGAAGAGACGGCAGATGTACGCAGGACAGGGAAAGATGGACAGTCACAAGGACACGAAGCTTTGGCATATGTCCCTAGAGTTTCTTCGAAGCCTTGCCAGGAGGTGTGTAGGGGGATGTGGTGGAAGCTACGGAAACTCAGAAACTCGAGTGAGAGGAGGTGAGCGGCACACAGAGGGAAGGATCACGGGCAAGGCAGGGTGATCCTGAGAAGGGGCACCAGGGGCGTGAGAACTGAGAGTGCACGGGTGACCCTGGTGGAGAAGCAGAAGGCGCCCAAGCCCAGGGAAGGATGGGCGGGGTTGGAGACTACAAAGGTTATGCTGGTGTTTCTGTTTGTGGGTGAATGTGAAGGGCTGGGTGCGTGGGATGGAAAGGCTGGGGCAGAGGTTTAGAGAGCCTGGAGAGGGAAGAGAGAGGTTCCGGGCACTCAAGGGAACCATCTGTGTCTCTGGCAGTCCCTCCCTGTCTCTGGTTGGGCAGTGGCCTGAACCCTGTCAAAATCTCTGCCCAGATGAGACACTGGTGTTAAACCTGAGCCTTCTCTACCCACCCAAGGGCAGGCTTGTAGCTTCCTGGTTTTCCAGTGATGTCCCTCTCACGGTGGTCAGTCTGCAGGGGCGAGGAGGGTAAAGCGAAGGGCTTGTGGGGGAGGGGTGGGGGATAAACAAAAGGGGCCCAGGGCAATGTGGCCTGCAAAGGAAAAGTGTCCTGCTGCAGATGTTCCCAGGAGGGCTGAGGGTGATCAGAGCCTGGCCCGGTGCCCTCCAGCACATCTGCAGCTCAGCTGTCTCTGGGTTCACACAGCACATGGCTGCAGGGTGGGGGTGCATCAGAGCAGGCCACAGCTTTCCTACTCATGAGAAAGCTTTGCTTCAAAGAGGCTGGCTTTATTTTCCCTGGGCTCTGGGGGTGGGGAATGAATCTAAACAAAAGCTAGAACCTCTGAAGAAAACATGAAGGTATTCAGTCCCTTTCCTCGGCTTTCTTATCTCAATGCGCAGCCATGTTCTGAAAATGCTGTGTCACCGATGGATTCTCCCACCAGCCAGCAGCTGGCTTTCTCTGGGTAACAGTACCCTGTGCCTCATAAGCAATGGGATTCTGAGGAGGAGAAGATGTAGACACACCCTGGAATGCAGTGTTTTTTTCTCCCAGGCATGTTAGTTACAAATAAAGACTTTTTTTCTGTGCTGGCATATACCCTGGGCATTCCAAAGATGCCCCTCTGTGTGCCATTGGTTGTGGGCAGAGGGTTGCTGTGTCAGCTTCCCTGATGGTCTGTGGGCCCTAAAGTCAGTTCATCTTTGTGGCTCTAGTTTCTGTGACCCTCGGATGTGATGTCAAGTGTAGTAATGAATTCTGAATTGCCTGGGGAAATGAGGAATGTTTAAAGAGAGATATTCCCCGTGTCACTGGATAGAACTGTAAGACAAGCTCTGTCTCACGACACCTGCCAACTCAGTAACGTCCATCACTTGTCATCAAAACAATTTTCCAAATAAAACCCTTTCATTATCTCCTTTTTCTCAGATCCTACAGAGGCTCTCCATTCCTCTGTAGTCTCTATCCTCTGCCAGGCTTCCCCCTGGGCTCTCACTGAGGCTATTTCCACGGGGGCTTCCATGGGAGGGAGAGATTTCTTCCTGCCCCTGCCCCTGTCCCTGCCCCATATCTGAGTTCTTGTAGCTAAAGCACACTTCTAAGATGCACCAAATGAAGGCACAAGCTGGGAGTTAATGTTGTCCAGGTTAAGAATCTAAAATGCTGCAGACACTATGAAAAATAGCATAAAGAGTTCTCCAATTTTAAATTAAAATTACAGCCACAACATGATTCAGCAATTCTGCTTTGGAGTGAGTAATTATGCTTTGGGGAGAATCTCACTGTGTTTCCTAGGCTGGCCTTGAACTTGTGGTCCTTCTGCCTCAACCTGCCAGATAGCTGGAACTATAGGTACATCTTACTATACCTAGCCAAAAATCTACCTCTGAATATTTATCCCAAAGTATTAAAAGCAGAAACTTGAACAGATGTACATTCAAGTTCTAGGTGATGTTATTCACAGGAGCTGAAACAAGATCATCCCAACTGTGCACGGATGGATGGTGAGTGAATAAGCCAGATGCACTATAGGCATTCAGTGGAATTAGTCACCCTAACCAGGAAGGATGTTCTCACACACACTACAAAGTGGATGAATCTCAAGGACATTGTACTGAGTTAAATAAACAGTCACAAAAGGGCAATAGCATTTCTATATTATCTGTTCCGTAGAAAATGCCTCAAGTAGGCAAATCCATAGACTAAGAGGCTAAGGAGAAGAGAGAGGGGACCTGGTGATTAATGCGGACAGCGTTCGTGTTTTGTAAGAAGTCAGACCAGCATCCTAGAGCAGTGGTTCTCAAGCTTCCGAATGCTGCGACCCTTTAATACAGTTCCTCCTATTGTGGGGAGCCCCCAACCATAAAATTGTTTTCATTGCTATTTCATAACTGTAATTTTGCAGCAACAATGAATTGTAATGCAAATATCTGATGTGCATGATATCTGATGTAACTCCCCAACACCCAAAATGGGCCATGACCCACAGGCTGAGAATCTCTGTGTTAGACAGTAGGTGTGTGTCTGAAGTTGTGGTGTAGTATCTGCTCTTGGGCATCTGCCCCGTGTGCATCAGCAGTTCTCGTGACAGCCTCTACCATGGTCATTTCCTCCTGGGCCCTACCAATAATGAGTCATCTTCCTGGTCACCCCGCGACTTCCCTTGTCCCAGGCTGTCCTTTCCTCTGGGATGTGGGATGTCTCTCCTGACATCCTATCTCATTTCTTATTCTCTGAAATGTATAGTATGGAATATGACCTTCCCTTCCTTCTTTCCTCATTGCTTTGCACCACTGACGGTTCCCTGGTTCGAATCCAACCTCTGCCTGTCACCAGCTGCGTGGCCCTGGACACTCCCACTTTCTGGAAAGTATATAGCATAGACAAGAAGCAGCACATTGTTGTCGCAAAGGGCAGAGTAGACACGCAGTCCACTTTGGTCCAGTGAGATTTAACCACAGCTCCTCCCTGGGGCTCCACTGTCCTTACAGAAGTCTCAGAGCCCCTAGAACTGTGCTGCCTGGGGGTGAGCAGAGCCGGACTATAATTTCATGGAACCAAGCAAAGCTCCATGTCCTCAATGGCAGAGTAGGAAAAGGATGTGAACCCCTGGCCCCATGGTTTATTTACAAAGTTAGACTGGGATGCAACATCCCAGCTCAGTGACCTCCTGTCACTTCAACTGTTCTAAGTTTTTTAAGTCTTACTGCAGAGAACAGCCTTGTTAACCCATATCTGCCTGTCAGTTACACACCATAGAATGTTTCAGTCATGAGCAGAACCACATATTTGACTGTGATCTTTAGGAGCACATGACCTGGTGTTGCCTCTCAGCCTGAGTTGACTTCATTCTGTGATGTATACGGACAGGACATGTGAGGTCATCTAAGGTTGCAGCTGCTAGGACATAGCCCCATTGTCCAGTACCCTGTGACTGAACACCCATATTCAACACTCAACTCTACTGTGACAGATTCCTGGACAGGATGACCAGGACAGACAGACAGACAGCACATGGGTCTCTAAAACTTCATTTACACAGTATTTCCAAATTCTATTCAGAGAGACACTGTCAGTGCAAACTCCCCATACCACCCCTGCACCAAGTGGTACTAATTACAAAACACACTTGTGCTAAGTCAGTATGAAGTATCTGAGATGCTAACATGTGCTGATCAATTTTCCAGGAATGTTTAAAAAAATTCTTTTGTTTCTCCTGTGAGGAGAGATCAGATGTGCCACCCCCCCCCCTTAAGATGGATACACCATCTCAGTGATAAGGCTTCAGAGGTGTTCTGGAAACCCGTGGCTTGGCTGGAAGGCTGGCTTCTGTGTGCTGTGGGTCACTAAAGAGCAGGATGAATCTGGGAGCAGGGGCTTTTCTTCCTTCCCCAGGCCTTCCCCCGGGGCTAGCTGGAGGAAGGAGAAACCTGGAAGCTCCATGTAACCACAGCTCTTTGAAGAACACTTGGCACCCACAACAGAGATGACTGAACGCTTCGACTTGCTGGGCGAGAACACAGCCCACTGACAATCTGCAAATGCAAGCTTTATTTTAGAAGCGGAGGATGAAAGTCAGCCCAACGCGGCAGGTTAGGGCATCCCTTCAAGCTGGTGATTTCCAGCCTCAAGGCCTGCTTTTGTTCCTGAAGCTTTAGCTGTGGTTATAGAGCCAAAGTCAAGTATCTGTCATTGCACACATGAGCACCCCATAAAGAGAATTCTTTCAAGGTAATCTCTGGGTCTTCTAAAGTTTTTTAAAAAATGTAATAAAAATTAGGCAAAATTAAAAAAATGGGAACAGGAAATAATTCATAAAATTTCTAGTTCTTTTTTCTTTCATTTTTTAGTTCTTGCTTCCAAATATCAATCACAATTATATTATACAAGTCATTACACATTCTGATTTTCTTTCTTTTTTTTTTTAAAAAAGATTTAGTCATTTATTATGTATACAGTATACAGAAGTGGATACTAGATCTCATCATAGATGGTTGTGAGCCACCATGTGGTTGCTGCGTATTTAACCCATGTCCTCTGGAAGAACAGTCAGTGCTCTTAACCTCTGAGCCATCTCTCTAGCCCTCTGATTTTCTTACAGTAAACATTTTTCTGTGTTCAAATGCAGTCTTCCTAATTGTCCTAAGTGGCTTCACAGCCATCCATAGGAGGCTTCATTCCTAGGTTTTTGTCAGTGCATACATGGCTTTTCATCAAAAAGATTGCTTTGTTGAAGCAAAATCTTAGGACTGTCTTTTCTAGAAACATCTTTTAGTTGTGAAATTATAGTGGTTCCTACAAAGGTCATAGAAAGTTTTTCAGCCAGGGAAGAACCTGAGGCTTCATGTGATGACCAGGTTATATCTCCAGCACCACCCCAACCCTTGGATAGTAGCAAATACCTATAATCCCAATACCAGGGAGACAGAGATGGGTGGATTCCTGGAGCTATCCCATCAGCTAATCCTAATTGGTGAGTACCAGGTCTCAGTGAGAGGCCTTTCCTCAAAAAATAAGAACAACTCCTAACACTGATACCCAAGGTTGACTCCTGGCCTCTAGACTTATGCACACACATGTACATGTACTCATACATAGGAGTTCCCCCACATATGAACATGCACACATCCACATTTTCTTTTCAAAAGGAATAGAAAGTATAGATTTTCTGAGGCTTTTTAAAAGGTAGTAGTCAGAGCTGTGCTTAAAATATTAGCTGTGCTAATCATTCAGACTCTCCTAGAGACAGGAATAGATCAGAAACACACATTGAAAATCTTGTGTGGAATCCCTATGAGTTTTACAGAAGTTGTACACATTCTTGATTTCTGTGATGGTGTAAAATTCGTTGCCCAAGCTCATCTTGAAATATCAGGTTTGAGTCCCCTCCAGCCTCAAACTGGGAATAATAGGTGGAATCAGGTCTAACCCTAACCCTAACCCAACACAGCCAACATTAAAAAAAAGTTCAATAAGAACGTTTTATGCACCAGCTGTCCACATAACAGTGTGATCCGGTATATGACCGTCTCATGTCATGGCTGTCCTAGTGGGCACAAGGATGAAAGTGCCTGATGTATTCTGAAGCATATTCACATCCATAAGCTACTGTGACTGTCTGTGACTTAAGTGGCAGCTCAAGAGAAACCAGATGATTGGTAACTAGCAATCTGACTGATTACTAGAGACTGGGTGTGATTTAATTATTTAATTATGTCCCCTGCAGGTTCATCATGATTGAAGGATGGTATTAGAAGGCACTATGGAGCTTTATGGTGCCAAGGCCTCCTGGGCCCTTGGCCTTTAGAACGTAGTTCTCTTGGGAGAGTTATTACAATAGCTTATGCTCATCCACTTAGTCCTTTAAAATCCTGGCTTGAGATAAAATTACTTTCTCCCAACATCACCCATGTTATGTTAGGTGACATGGGGTCAGGGCAAGCTCCCAATGAGCCTGTACTATTCTATTTGAACTTTAAAGTATGAGCTCAATTATTTTCTTTATAAAACACCTTGCTTCGGGTATTTCATTATAGTAGTGAAAAGCTGACCAGTACAAATACACTGATGGTCCTAGGAATAGCTGTTCAAGGAATCACATTGTGCTGGACGCTCAGAGAAATCTTTTTGCTTACAGAAGGGCATAAGTGACACTGTGTAGTGACCTAGGTGGTGGATAAGTCCATGCAGCCATAGTAGGAAGGCCACAGTGGTTGGTGATGGGGAGGCAGAGAAGCTGGGAAGGCAGGGAAGGCCTTCGAGATCTGGGGCTTTGCATCTCAAACGTCAGTGTGCCCAGGATCAGCTGGGCTCAAATACACTACAGATTCTCCTTCAGCAGCAGATCAAGTGTGGTGCCCCAAATCTTGCCTTCTAGAAGCTAAGAGAGACCATCTCAGGAGATAATTTAAACAATCCATACATGAGTGGAGATCTTGACCAACCCTCAGCATTTTAAATTGTGGAAACCAGTCCCGGAGAGGAAAAGGGACTCAGCCAGTGTCACCTAGCTTCGCAGCAGCTGTGACAGGTTTATAAATATTTGGAGCTCCAGCTCAGGACATAGTTAGCAAATAGCAGCCTATTTGGTTGGAGCTGTCTGAGAAAAAGATCATTTATGCCATGCCTTCTCAATGTCAGGCACTTCTCATGTTTGATCCCACTTAATCCTCCTGATACCTCTACAAGATAAGTAGTTGCTTTTTATTTCCCAGAGGAAAGATTGAGCCTCTGACAGCAGAGCAGATTGCCCAAGGTCAAGTTAGTTTTGCCTTGGATGTCATTTGGCTTTATACCTGTGACTTTTCACAGCCTGAGCCCCATTCATCAATGCCAGTGGAATAGAGTCTGTGTCTATGCATCCTACTATGGATAGGAAATATTTATGGTGGGAGTACTTGTATTTTTACTGAACATGTCTCCTAAACAATACAATATAGCAATTATTTATATAGTGTCAACACTGTATGAGACTTCTGGAATGATCTAGAACAAGGTATTAGGGGAGTGTCCTTGGGGAGGCGGAGCTCTGACATCATCATATCATTTACTATTCTTATCTGATCCTAACCCCACCTGGCTGATGACTGTCCAGTTAGGAACTTGTTCTATTTCCCTTTCTGATGTTGTGTTGAAACACTCTGACAACAAGCGACTTAAAATAGTTTATCTGAGTTCACAGTTGCCGATTTTATGTCTAACTCTGCAGTGAAGTCACAGCAGCAGGTCACAGCTGACACAACTGTCTTAGCACATCTACAGTCAAGAGCAGACAAAAACTAAAGCATGCACACTCATTTGCTTGATTGTGCTCAGCTCCATTTCTTCACTCTTACACATTTTAGGACATCTGCTTAGGGAATGGTGCTGTCCTCAGTGGGCAGTGTCATCCCATATAGGATAACTTAAAGAATTGCTACCACAGGCCCACCTAATGTAGACAATCCTTCACTAAGATTCCCCAGTGTCTTTCTTTGACTTCTGCGTGGGTTTCTGTTCTTGCACACACACACACACACACACACACACACACACACACACACAGGGTGGGACAGAGGCCTGGTCTGCCACTTTTCTTATACCTTGAGGCATCGTCTCTTACTGAACCTGAACCTAGGCTGGGCCCCAGCAAGCCTCAATAATTCTCCTGTCTCTACCTCTCCAGAGTTCTGGGGTTTTAGGTGAGTTCTGAACTTACCCAAAGGATTTGAACTTTCGCAAGCAGCCATCTCCCTAGCTCACTGTGAAGTTTTTATTGTCATGATATATTGCTGACTCAGAAAGACCAAAGAATGTGTACAAGATGCCACTATTCACATAAAAGTATAAACAAATATATTTGTTTGTGTGTTTAAAAAAGAAACTAGAATCGAGAGAGATGGTTCACAAAGAACTTGCTGATTTTGCAGAGAAAGGAGGTTAGTTTCCAGCACCCATATCTGGTGGCTTTCAATCCCCTAAAACTGTAGTTCCAGGATGCCCAGTGCCCTCTTCTGGCCTTGGTGGGTACTGCACTCACACATGCACATAGCCCTTCCAAGCACACATATCTATACAATTAAATGTTTGGAAGAAAATAAGAAACAGTAGACGAATAAGCCACTCATAGTGTAACCTCGTTTGTGAGTTGTCTTTAAAACCTTATAAACAGTTTATGTAGCTGAAAAACAAAATTAAACTGACAAGAATGAAAACCATCTCCTAAGAGGGAAAAGAAATGGAAACAAATGGCCCTGTATACACAATTGATGGCTTAACCTCACAGGACTTGCTTCAAGTGACTTAGACACAGTAATTTGTGCATTCCAAGTGGAACAAAGAAACAAAAGAACCACCAATAAAACCTAAACTGGATTCAGTAGTCTTATTGTTGGTAATAAAAATGCTATTGCCATTTGGAAACTATCCTACAAACACAGCCATACACAATTATGTTTGTGTCTTTGGGATCCAAGGTTTCCATCATAAGAAATAGGTACAAATACCAAACCTGAAAAACTTGGTTAGAAATATCAGCATTAGCAAGAATTAGAAATGGCCCTATAGCTCAAATGTCATTGTGTTAACACTGTTAAGAGTAGTCACTGGCCTTACTTTGGGACTCTTGCCTGGGGTCAGACTCCATCTTACCCCCAACTGTGTTTCCACTGTCCTAGGCATTCATCAGCTGCTCTGATGCCCTGAGGTCTATTTTTTGGATGAGCCAGACCAAACGGTCTACTTCTAAGGCTCTTCTGTTCCCAGGATCAGTATGGAAAATGTGGCCTGGGGGTGGGCACCTGGTTTTCCAGATCACTCCCCTCCCCCCACATGGGCCCTGCTGTTGTTCACATGTGCAGGCCACACTAGAGTAGGACACCCAGAAAGCATGTGGCCTCAAAACCTGTCAGTCATTTTGTCCAACTGCAAATGTCTTCACCCAGGACTGGAAAATACCCAGAGGCCAAGTCCTGTCTGCCAGGACAGACTTCAGCCCTGAATAGTGCCAGACAAAATGCTAGCCCTGGCTGGTTTCTGTTTTCCTGTGCTTATTTGTTAGTCCATTTCTCCAGTCCCCAGCAGCCCTTGGCCTCCCGTGTGTTTGGAAGGCTGTGAGTTTAGGGCTATTTGTGTGTAGGGGTCTAGTCCAGGAGAAGCCTCAATTGCGGTCTGAAGAGTCCTGCAACCATGGTCTTGGAGTCCAGTTTAACTGGGTTTTAATCATAGGGTCACAGCTGGCCAGGCCTCTTGGGCCCTTCTCTCTGCAGGTCAGAACTCTCCTTGCTAGCAGGCTCACTGAGGTACAGGCTCTTCCATTATGTTGAACTGGACACAGTCTGTAAATCTGGACTTCACTTTCATCCTGTCTCCATCCTCCCATGCCTGTCCATTCTCTAAATGACCATTGACTGGTGGTACTACCAGTTTACCCCATTTCTAACTCCTGTGTCTGAACGTGATTTTATCTGAAAATAATATCTTCACATATGATTGTTGTGTTCAAAGCTCAACCCACATAGACACCACTGAAGCCAGAGATGTCCAGAATGCAACAGCAAGGTTTGTTGGTAGCGCAATACAAGCCAGGCAGGGAGCTTACCCCAAGCCTCTGTGGTACAGAGCAAGGAGAAGCTGCTGTCCTTGGTTACAAAAGGTCTTTTATAGACAAAAGCTACAACAAAGTTGGTTGCTTGGGGAGTACAGTGCTGGCGTGCTACTGATTGGTTCATGCCTACGGTCTTTCTGCCCCAGAGTATCTTTGGATACTAACCTGGACCCTACCTGAGGTGGCTGGTTTTTCTCACAACTGGGCAAGCAAGAATCTATTCCTTTCCCAGAACTGGGCAGATGTCTTGGCTAATCTCCCAGAACTGGGCAGCCCACTCTCCCCGCTCCCCCACACTCCTCTCTCTCCCCACCAGAAATGTGAAACTAAACTTTATTTTACCTTTTTTCATAAAATAGCTACTAGAATACAGAATGGGCTTTCTTGAGCTAAGTTTACTCTCTGCAATAATCAGTATGAGACAAGACCCTTAGGGCGGCCCCTGATCCTATATGACAAGCGTCCTTATGAAAACACTTTAAGGGTGCTGGAGAGATGGCTCAGCGGTTAAGAGCACTGACTGTTCTTCCAGAGGACCAGGGTTCAATTCCCAGCACCCACATGGCAGATGACAACTGTCTGTAATTCTAAGATCTGACACCCTTACACAGTTGTACATGTGGGCAAACACCGATTCGCATAAAAATAAATATTTTTTTTTTTCAAAAAAGAAAACACTTTAACACAGAGGCAGACCCAGGAGGAGAAGAGTACCGTGACAAGGCCCGATACTGGAGTGACGCATCTACAAGTCAAGAGATCTCAGGATTTGCAGTCTCACCCCACTTCCTGTAGTCACTCTCTGCCTCTGTGTGTGACAGCGATGTGAGCAGCCAGCTTCCTGTTTCTGCCCCATGCCATGCCTTCTTCCCCACCATGATGAACTTTGTTCCTCTGGAACTACAATCTAAAATCAACCCTTTCCCCCCAAACTTCTTTTTGTTGGTGGATTTTAATCACAGCACAAAATTCATATAGAGCAGCTGACTTTCTTTTGATACAGCCCTGACAAGAGAATGTGTGTGTTCTGATGTTCTGCCAATAAAAACTGAAAGTTCACGTTCCTCTCCTGTGGCCACTGACACCTGAGGAAAGAGTCCTTACTGAAATGGTTAGGTGTGAGGTTCTGGCTCTCCACGTGGTCTCCAGCAGTACCCTGGCGTCACCTCATTAATGGCATGCTCAGATGACGGTCTCAGCTCCCTACTTGATCACCTCTGGTGCCACCCCAGCCATACAGTTACTCAATGGCAGGAGTCTAGACTTCCCTCGAGGCTTTTGATGGTAGTCATGGGGTGGGGGTGGGGGGGTCCTCATTTGCTCTGTGATGTTTGGTGACAGCCCAGCAAGTGTTGTCTGAGTCTTCCTTTGCATCTGAAAGTCACTTCCTTGGGCCAGGGGCTAGAAAAAGATGACTTTTGTCAGGATTTCATCCTTCCTTTCGGCCTGTGCCTATTCACCAGATTTCTGGCTTTTTCAGTTCTGTGCCTGAGATAAATGAGGCGAGAGAGAGAGGAGAGAGGGGAGGGAGGGAGGGAGAGAGAGAGAGGAGAACTCTCTGCTGTGAGGCCTTATGCTGGTCTATCATCCTCTACTTTAATGAGCTTTTTACATTTATTTAGTTATTTATTTATTGCATGTGTACACAATGTATAGGTGTTAGTTCTCTCTTTCTACCACGTGGGAACCAGAGATTGGACTCAGGCTGTGAAGTTTTGTAACAAGAGCCTTTACCCAGTGAAACATTTTGCCATTCTATCTTTCTACATGTGGTTTCTTCACTACTTTTCCTGTTGTTTCTTTGGGGGGCTGAGGATATGGCCCAGTTGGTGGAGTGATTATTTCACGTGCATGAAATCCTGGGTTTGATTATCAGGCAGGGTAGTGGATGCCTGTAATCGCAGCTCTCAGGAGGGGAGTCACTGGGGTCAAAAATTCAAGGTCATCTTCAACTACATATTGAGTTTAAGTCTATCCTGAGCTACATGAAACCCCACGTGAAAGAAAAATAATCAGCCATAGATTCACTGTAATACCTCCAGAGCAACAAGTGTGTAGACACACAGTTCTGTTTCAAGAAAAACAGAAGGTGTTTTAATTCCCGTGGGCTGGATGACACCACTGATGTGTCCTTAGCAAATACCTTCCCCGAGCTGTCTCTTATCCTTTCCCACCTGTGGATTCTGCGACGTTGACTATAATCCCAGAGCAAAGGAGTGAACTGAGGTGCTGAAGAGCATGGGCTCTGGAGCCGGACCCAGGTTCCCTTCCCTCCTGCTTAGCAAGCTCTTACCTGTGGGTTTCCTCCCCAGCAGCAGCCTGCCTTTGCCACCAAAGCAGTTGAGTTACGTCATCACCTGTTGCCAGGTGTCTTTTCACCATCAGCTATGCAGCAGCAACGCATGCCCAGCAGGCACAGCTCCCTCTCTTGCCTCCTCCCTGGTCTCTCTGTCTGCCTGCTTCTCTCATGCCTCCACCCCAACACTGCCTTCCCCTCTTTTGCCCCCCCCCCCAAACCTCTCCCACTAACTCTCTTGATGGAGTCTTAGTGTCATAACTTGGCAGGGTCCCCCGAAAGATATCCATTTCCCCTTCCTCATTTACTTATCATTACAGTGTGGCCTTGAAAAGTTTCCCAACTTATCCATGCATCAGCTTTTTTCATCTGTAAAATAGGAAAAGTATCACCATCTACCAGCCAGAGTTGTTATAAAGGACTAAAATGCTAAATACATAGAAAGCACTTACACTATAAGGAAAACATTCATAAATGTTCATCTTCTTATCAGCTTTAGTTTACAGTTATGGTTACTACTGAGTGTATTCATTATTACTTTTCTCATTCCTATGGTAATACCTAACTAAAGTGACTTAAGTGTAATGATATGTTACATATTTAATAAAACCTGGAATATCAAGAGATCAACCCACAGTCAAACTAGGCAGAGGTGGTTCCAGGAGTTCCAGGGATAACACCAGTGGTAACTCACATAGCCAAGCAGCTGGGCTTCAATGACACACACCTTTAATCTCAGTGTGTGTGTGTGGCGGGGGTGACCTATGTCTTTAATCCCATAACTCCAGAGACAGAGATCTTTCTGTGTTTCTGTGAGTTCAATGCTGACTACCAAATAGAGCACCCCATGCCTTTAATCTTACCCTGGATAGGATACAGCTATGCAAAAAGGTATGGAAGGCGGGCTGAGGAAACAGCAGCAATCAGAAGCCACCAGAAGCAGGCTGAGGAAGCTGGAGATAGCTGGGCAAGACTGAGATTTGACTTCCGTGTTTCCTCTCTCTGGTATTTCAACCTTTGCCCAATATTTGGCTCTGAGTGTCTTCCACTACAACCAGAATGTGTGCAGCAGGTAAGGGAGAAAAAAATTATTTTGTCTCATGGTTTAAAGGGACATGGTCCATCCTAGTGGGGAAGGAAGGGGGTGGGGCCTGCTCCTGACTGAGGCAGGGGGAAACTGCCTACTGTCATCTTGATGGATTAAGAAATGGGGACACTTTCCTCTTTATCCAGACAAATAAACTTCTTTGTATATAACACTCAGTGTCCTTGGTGTCTTAGTTACTGTTCTATTACTATGAATAGACCCATAACCAAGGCATCTTACTGAAGAAAGCATTTAATTGGGTATAGTATGAAGTTTCTGGCCTGGCCTTTCCAGTCTAGCCTTGAGGTTCAGTCCCACTTGCAGCCCAGCCCCAAATAATCACACAAAGGCTTATGTTAATTTCATGCTGATTGACATATGGCCCAAGCATATAACTTTCAAACTCTTAAACTAACCCATGATTCTTATCTTGTTTAGCCATGTGGCTTAGTATTTTTCCTCAGAGCAGCATTTCAGCTTCTTTCCTCTGTGTCCGCTGGCATCTCTCCCTGCTGGTGTCTGCCCTGCTTTTCCTGTTCCCACAATTTTCTTAGTTTGGTAGCCTTGCCCACATTTCCTGTCTGCCTTCTGGTCAATCTTTTTTTTTTTTTTATTAAACCAGTAGGAAGCACATCATACCAGAACACAATCCCACTACAGTTGGGTTCTTTCGGTTTCAAGGGATCAGCCCATTGTCATGGTGGGAAGCAGGCAGGCATGGCGCTAAAGCAGCCTGAAAGCTTACATTTATCTGATCCCCATGTTGCAGGCAGAGGATCGAGAGTGAGATCAGTCTTGGTGTGGATTCTTGAAACCTCAAAGCTCACCTCCAGTGACACACCTCCTCCAAAAAGGCCACACCCAATTCTGCCCTAGTAGCTCTATAACTGTCAACCAAATATTCAAACATGTAAGCCTAAGAGGTATTCTTATTCAAACCAGCACATCCAGTCTCATGCATATAGGTTCCAAAGCCCGGCTCATAGGGAGCCACAGTGACTCACTGTGATGCTTTGAAAGAGAAGTGCCCTTCACTGACTCTTGTATTTGAACAGTTGGCCCCAGCTGTGGCACTGTTTGGAGAAGTTATGGAACCTGAAGGAAATAGCCCGGGGGGCGGAGCATGGAGAGCCTAGCCTTGTCTCACTTCCTGTTCTTCCTCTTCTTTCTTTGTGTGGATGAAAAATCTGATTAGTCAGCACCTGCCCTGTTCCTGCTGGCGCCCCTTGCCTTCCCCCACAACTACAGACTCTTTCTATGGACTCAAAAGCTAAAACAAACCCTTTCTTCCTCAAATTGCTTTAGTGATGGTGTTTTGTCACAGCAGCAGAAACATAACCAAAACACTCACAGATGAGAGATTCCAAATATCAGAATAGATAGCGGTGTGGTAGTTTGAATGTAATTGGTCCCCATAAACTCAGGGAGTGGCACTGCTGGGAGGTGTGGCCTTGTTGAAGGAAGTGTGTCACTATGGGGACTAGCTTTGAGGTCTCTTTTGCTCAGTGTCACAGGCCACTTCCTGTTGTAGCTAGTAATAAATCTGCATGCCACCATGCTCCCCACCATAATTATAATGGAATGAACCTCTGAAACTGTAAGTGAGCCACCCCAATTAAATGTTTATCTTTATAAGAGCTGCCATGGTCATGGTGTCTCTTCACAGTAATAGAAACCCTAATGATCACTCTTGTTTGGAGATTCCTGGGCAGGAAGTCCCTCACTGGCACCCTTGAAGCAAAAGTGGACTCAGGTTGATTGCACTGTCTCGTTCTCCATCCTCTATGGAATGGCAGCCTACCTGCTCCCCCAGTACATCTATCTTATGGCAGGTGACTAACCCCCCTACCCAGTCCCCACTCCTCACCCCCTTCCCCTCCCCCACTTAACTCCCCCACCCCCTATCCCCACATGCTCACTTTCTATATCTATCTCTTTTCTCTTGCTTTAATGACATAACCAGGGTGAAGCATAGAGTTTATAGAGTTTATTTTGTTTTAGAGGCTGGACACCCAGAATGGTGGCTAGCTCTGGTGACAGCATATGCAATAGGCAGAAGTCACATGGTCAGACAAAGCTGGGGAGCAGAGGGGTCAGTGTTGTATTTTTATAACAATCTCCAAGACTAAACAGGGTTCCAAGAGAGCTACGGTAATCTCTTCCAAGATCATCTGGTGACATCATGACCTTATTCTGTCCCATCTCAAAGGTACCACCACCTCTACTGCACTGAGAACCAAGCTTTCAGTCCCAGGACCTGTAGGACTTGCCCAAACCATTGAACCTTTTGCCACTCCTAGAACAAACCAAATGATTTCTGGCCTGGCCTTCCCTCTGCGTGTCTACTGAATCAAAACCGAATGTAGCCTTCTAGGCAATCAAAAGCTAATTTTATTGACGACTATTTACAGATGTAATTGAGTCACTCTGGGGTATTAGAAGACCAGATCTGATCCACACATACACCTTTCCCTTCTACCCTCTGTGGTTTCTCCAATAGTGGAATTGGAAACAGACCACATGGCCAAAACAAACCCTCAGGCTGCATTCACAGGAAAGGGAGGCTTAACGTGCAGCTACATTCATGCTAGGGGCTTATACCCCATAAAAGGCTGCTCTGGGATTTGTGAAAGGAACAGGTCTCAGGTTGGCAGGAGCTTGTGGCCTGGTGTGATTACATGTGTTGGCCTCTGTTTGGAGTATTTGGTTTTCTACAAAGACTACCCTGTCAAGTCCTAATGGCACACAGCCCACCCACCAGGCAAAGGTGTTCCCTGGAGCCGGGCAACTCAGCCTCCCACTGTTCATAGACATTGTGACTCCTGACATGAGAGCCCTCTCTAGCCCACTCAGGCCTAGATGGGTAAACAGAAAGGGTTCCTTCACAGAACTCTCTCTTTGGGGACCCTGTAAGTGAAGGGCCCACCCAAGAGGCAGGCCTCAAGAAGTTACTCACAGATGGAGTAACATAAGCTGGTGGGAGAATCCCTCACGATATGGCCTGGTGACTGACCCGGAGGCCCCATGAGTAAGCCTGGATGACCCATGTGGACAGGGAAATGTTCACCATAGTATAATGATTCATATTTGATTGTGACTCCCTTATTCCTCCCTGAGATTGCTGGATTGGAATAGCCCTGTGCCCTCCTTAGCCTCAACTGTCCCTGGGCACACCCTAGAGTCATCTGAGGGGGTCTCAGCTGAGGGACTATCCAGGTAACATTGGCCTGTAGCCATGTCAATGAAGATTGTCTTCATTGATGATTGTTGTGGAAGGGCCCAGCCATTGTAAAATCTCTAGGCAAGTGGGTCTAGGCCATATAAGAAAGCTAACTGACCAAGCCAGGAAAATGTCCCTGCATGGCTCCTACCTTGGGTTCCCATCCTGACTTCCCTCAATAATGGATTGTGACCTGGAAGTGTAATATAAAATAAACCCTTTCCTTCCCAAGGTTATAGTGCTTGCTTTTGGCTAGAGTATCTTATCACAGCAACAGAAATAAAACCATAGCACTTTATATCCACTAGCAAATGTCTGTCCTTTCCCAAGGGAAGCTGGAGGCCTGATGACGTCCCAGCCTGGCTGAGCTTGCTCTGGGCTATACCAAAGGACTGGTAAGAACTGGTCAGGGGAAAGTATTCTTAAACTTCTCTGGCTAGCAGATCCACAAGAAACACGAGCCCGGAATTAGTAATCTCCTCTCCCTCATGGTAAGAATAAGCACTTCATTGTTTTCTGTCTGCCCTTGTACAAGGTCAGCAATCAGAGACTGTCGATCAGCCTCTGCCCTCAAGGGATTCCTGAACAGCAGAGAACACCCAGGGGCACCAGCAGCTGAAGGCAGAAATGACAGATAACACGTGTAATGTTCACTAGGTCGGGGCTAAGTGTGAATTAAATTATTTAACTTTTGTCACACCCTGTGAGGTCAGCACAGCTGTCACCCCCATTTCAAAGAAGCGAACTCAGGGGCAAAGAGTCTGGTAGTTTTACTAAGGTAACCAGATAGTCCTTGGTGGAGCAAGAGTTCTACCATAGGAGGCCTGGCTCAGGGTCCATTCTGTCATTCTCCAAGCCACATGCCTCATAGATGTTCCCAGAAGGAGGCAAGGCCTCAGGAAAAGATGTCTATTCTATCTGGATATTTTATACACATGGATTTGAAAATTAGTATTCTTTCAACTAGGATTATATTCTCATGCTTGTTGTAGCATCGATACTTGATTTAGTTTCTGACATAATAAATGTTGTAGACTGGGGGTCTTCAACAACAGAAAATGGTTGTCTTACAGTTGGAGGTTGGGAGTCCCAGCTCAAAATGTCAGTAATGCAAGGGTGAGGGGGTGGCCCGTGACTTTAATCCCAGCCCTTGGGAGGCAAAGGCAGGTGCATGGCTGTGAGATCCAGGCCAGCCAGGGCTGTACAGGGGACACTGTCTAAAGAAGAGATGACATGTCAACATCTTCTCCTTTTCCTCTTTTCTCTCACATGGTCTTCCCTGTGAGTGCCCAGTGCCCATACCCTAGCTTCCTTCTTTCCGGGGGCTCCATTCACACTGGATTCCCGTACACCCAGTGGCCTCATCGAACCCTAATTCTCTTTCTCAATAATCACATTCTAAGACCCTGGAGGCTGAAACTTTGTGCTAGTTGGTTTTCTGTCACTATAATAAAAAATATTGTGACAATCAGCTTATAAAAAGAGAAGGTTTATTTGGGCTCCTTGTTTCTCAGTTATCAATCTATAATAAACTGGCTCCATTGCTTTGGAGACCATGGCGAGGCAGTCTGCCATGGTGACAGCACTCAGGAGGTCAGAAGTCACTGCCAGTAACTCCAATTCCTGGGGATCTGAACTTCTCTCTGGCTCCTATAGGCATTGCACTTGTGTGCACACACCTTTATGTGACATATCCCCCTATATACAAATTATTTAAATTTTCAATAAATCTAACAATATTTGAATTAAATATAAATTTCAGCTGTTTAAAGTGCATATAAACTTAAGGTTTTTTTTAAAATCAGTTTGTTTTAGTCATAATACCCTTTAAGGGGACACAGGCTCTCCACTTCATCCCCATGTATACTCTCTTGCTCCAGGTGACCACACACTGATGTCACCTGCCCACAATTCAGTTTCCATCTCTGGTTTGTAGAATGAGGTTTCTGGCCTGTCTGGCAGGGGTCCAAACCCATAGACCTGTAGTCCCAGACACCTAGGCCCAGGGTCTAGACCTGTCCACACCCTGTTTAGCCCCCCCCCAAAAAATGACTCAGACACTTATATTAATCACATGCTGTTTGGCCTATGGCTCAGGCACATTGCTAGCTCTTTCATCTTTATTCAGCCATTTCCATTCATCTGTCCTGCCACGTGGCCCCGAGGCTCACCTATTGTTTCCTTACTTAATGCTTCTTTGGCGGCTGGATCACATCTGTTTCTCACTCCTCCCTCCTTCTCCTACCTATGCTCCGATTTCCCTGCCTACTTCTATGATGCCTGCCACAGGCCAAAACAGCTCCTTATTTAAAGAATAATATTCACAGCATACAGCAAGACATTCCCACATCACTGGCCTGCACTGATTCTTCCTAGAGTATCCTTTCCCAGTCTCCTCAGAAGTCACATCTATCCTGACTGACCTGACACCACCAAGGGTGCAGACTCACAGAGGGAGTTATCATTCTCAGGTGGTTTGCACTAGGAGCAAGAAATGGGAGACCAGTTCATCCTTAGGGTCACCAGCTTGAGGATCTGGAGAGGAGGGGAGGAGGAAGTCAAGGCAAGAGGCAGGCCTTCTAGTTCAGAGGAGCACTGGCCCCGCCCTTCAGATTAAACAGGGTGGGGCCAGTGTTGGCAGACCCCATTTCATCTATCTCCTCTGGCAGAGAGCATCACAGAGAAGCCCAGTATGCTAGCTTTCTGTGACTGCAGAAACCAATACCAGATAGAAGAGATTTAAAAATGAGCGAAGATTTATTTGGGTGCACAGTTCTGGAGGTTTCTAGGCACAATTCTGGGATGAGAGTGAGTGATGTTCACTTTGTGGTGGTTGGAAAGCAGAGAGAAAACTAACCAGCATTCTGAAACCCAGCCCTCCCCACTCGGCTGCTGTTGTTTTTAAGACAGCTTCTTCTGTATCCCAGGCTGGCCTAAAGGGCAAAGCTGAGAAGGATTGACCCCGATGCTCCTGCCTGTACCTCTAGAGGGCTGTGATTGCCAGTGTGCACCACTATCCTGACTGTGTGCAGTGGTAGGTATTGAACCTAGAGCTTCACGCCTGCGAGGCGAGCACCTGCCAACTGAGCCACTTCCCCAGACTCCCCAGACCCGTATTGAGAACATTCCCCAATGGCCTAAACTCCCCTCCCCAACCCCTGCCACTGTGAAGCTTGTGACTGTATCCCCAGTAATGCAATGACTCGGGCTCTGTGGACAGAACAGGAATTGGACAGCCCATGTGCAGATCCTGGCTCTCAACCTTAATAGGTATATGACTTTGGGCAGGTGTGTCATATGTCCATTATTCTCCATTGCTTCTGCTACAGACTCAGGTTGGGTGACATTAACTGTTCCATACAAAGTCCTGCACACAACTTGTGCTAGCTTGTCAAGTCCTAATTGAATATTGACTGTCACCATTGACATCACTATTCATCATTCTAATCACTGACATTGTTCTCATCCTGATGAAGAGACGGGTCTCAGAGCCTGGCTGACCCTGCAGGCTGTCATGGCTCAGGGACACCAGGATTACAGGAAGCATAATGTTTTGGAAGTGTTCCCCACCCCACCCCACCCCAACTAGAATCCTGAGAGTGTTTTGGTGCCAGATGTGGCATTCAATTCAGGAACTCTATCAGAGTCTCCGTACTTTCCAGGACTCTAAGACATCTGTGTCCTTGTGTTCTGGAGGACACCATTCTACAGTGTCACTTCAGAGGTCCCCTCAGCTTCTTTCATAGCTCCACCTCTTTCAACCCTTGGCCACAACAATAAAACAACTAACCTTGAGTACTTTCCCCAATAAATCATTAATTTGCTTGCTCCAGACAAGAAGGGAGACATCGCTTGGCAGTGGAGATGTTTGATGCCCAGATGAAAATCATGTTGTGGGAAGGCCACACAGATATTTCCTGGTATTGGTAGGGAGGGGGGTGGAAAGAGAGAGCAAATTCAGTCTAAGTAAAAAGAGGACAGAGCTCGGAAAGTCACGGCTTTGGGGTGACAGAAGTAACTGCCACATAGGTGCCATAGGAAAGCGCTCTGGGTTTGAGTCTTGAGGCTGCCTGCTTGTGCACAGATGTGCAGCCCCAGGGAACTGCTGTCCCAGTGAGTCTGGTCTAATCCTGGTCACTTTCCATTGTGTTCCTCACCATCTCAAAATTCTCCTGCCCTCCCAAGCATCTTGACAGCCATGGCTGCTTCTGGCCAGACACTGGTATCTATCTTCCCATCTCCCGTGTCAAGATTTCAGCAGAGCTCAGAAAGCGCTTTTATCTCTGATGCCCAGCAAAGCCAACCCAGATGCCCACAGGCACCATCTGGTCTAAGACAGCCTGGCCTGCTATGGCATTCCCACTGTGGCTAGTGCTCATGTTCTCTCCTTTCCAGCCCCATCACCATGTGTCCATGTGCTGAGCCCCAGCTGTAGATGAAATTAGGGGACCAGGATTCTGTAATTTTAATTTCTCCCCAGACTTCATTGTCTTTCCTGCAAAATGGGCATAAACGTTGACCTTGCCCAACTGTTGTTAGCATCCTGGTGACAAATGCCAATTGCTCAAATTCTTTTGTGTCATTGATTGTATGTGTGTGTGTGTGTGTGTGTGTGTGTGTGTGTGTGTGTGTGTGTTTGCGGGAGGGCAGTAGAAGCATGAGCACCACAGAACCCATGTGAAACTCAGAGCACAACTTACAGACATTGGTTCTCTCTTTCTTTCTACTATGTGGGAAATCATACTCGGGTCATTAGGCTTGGTGGCACCATTCCCCAATGAGCCACCCAGCTGCACCTTGCAGAATCAGCTTCTAACATAATTCTGTCCTGCTAGGCATGGCCTTATATGCCATGATTCAGAAGATTTTCTTTTATTTCCTCTGCCTTTGTTGGGGGAAGGACACAAAGATTGTTGTAAACACACATATTTTCTCTCTGGTTGTGTTTCTAAGACAGACATTCAAATACCCTGCAAGATCTTTGCTTCCCAATTAGGCAACGTGAGGTAATTAACCACTTCTCTTTCTGGGCCCAACTGTCTAGAAGACCTCATGGCGCCTTATAAAGAGGCCTGACAGACACTCTAAAGGGACAATTCTACTTGGGCAGTCTGCTTCTGATTTAAACAAGCCGTTTGTTTCCAGGCAAGATGGATTGCTGGGTTCTGTCAGCGACTCAGAACCCTGCGTACACAGGCCTAGAATTAGAGAATTTTGTTTGGGTGTAGCAAAGATCTGTGTCTACTCAGCTACTCTGCCCCTGTCCCTACACACATTGATGTCTGTCCCCTGATTTTAGATGCTAGCCCTCCTGATCAGAGCTTTGAAATCTTCAAGATGGTTCCTTGGCTTGGTTGTTTTCAGAGTCCTTGGGGTCACTTATAAGACAGCCTCTCCCAGTAAGTGGATATGAAGAACTAAAGACTGATGTGGCATCTCCACACTCAGCTCTTATGATTCTTGCTGTTTAGAAGACACAGTCCCCGGCTTTACTGCTTCTAAAATTCAAAAGAGCCCTGGGAGGGAGGTGGCATGGGTATTCTTTTTGTAATTTTTTTCTACTATGTGTATGTATGTGTCTGAGTGAATGTGCATATGTGTGAGCAGATTACCATGGAGGCCAGAGAGAGAATCAGATCCCTGGGAGCTGGAGTTCCAGTCATTTGTGAGCCACCTGATATCATGCTGGGACCCAAACTCTGGTCCTCTGGCAGGTTAGCAAGCTCTCTTAACCTCTGAGCCATCTCTCCAGCCTCCTGGCATGGATATTCTGTCTACCCCACTCTACAGATGGGCAGAGTGAGGCAGGAGGGTTGATAGGATAGAAAGTCATAAACCTGGAACTGAGATTCCCGAGTTTCTGACACTTTAAGTTCAAATCCCATCTCTACCATTTGAGATTTCAGAGAGGTCTTTGAAGTCATTTGAGCCTAGATTTTTTTCATCTGTAAAGAAGCTAATCGTGCTTGTAAAGAAGTGAGAACTGGCTGGAAGGAGGCACATGAAGTGTCCAGTGTGGTGGCTGGCACGGAGTGCCTGTCTCAGGAACAGTTTCCTTGAAAACAAGAAGTGGTGGGCTGGGACCCTTCGGGTTAATTATGAATGAGGTCCTCTGGGGCTTCTTTGAGAATCTGGTAAAAGCTCAGGCTCAGACATAAGTGCCTATTCATGCAGACTCTCCCGTGGAATTCCAGGCCTGAGAGTTTCCTGTTCCCAGGTTGAGAACTTGCGTCAGGACACATTTTGCAGAGCATTTTCATGTTCCTGTCTGGGACTGACCCCAGCCTCTGTGTGGATGTCTTCATTTCAGCAAGTGTAGCAGGGCAGGTTCTGCTGACGTATTCATTGATGTGCTGTGCTGTGCTGTGTCTGTCTGTCTCTGTGTCTGTGTGTCTGTGTGTACTATGTACATGCTAATGTGCGTGCAGGTACGTGAGTACATGCTTCTCCACATGGAGGCCAGAGGTCAACATGGAGTATCTTCCTCATTCAACTCTCCATCTTATTTTTTGAGACAGGGTCTCTCTCTAAAGCCAGAACTCATCAGTTGACTAGCTTGAGTGACCTATCCCGGTCCTGAGACTGCACACGTGGCCTGTCACACGTGGCTCTTCTGCATAGGTGTTGAAAGATCTGCCTGCCGTCCTCATTGTTCCTCGGCAAACACTTTCCCCTGAGCTGAGCCATCTCCTAACCGGCCCTCTTGGTCCCTTGTTTGTTTTGAGACAGGGTTTGGTTATGTAGTCTGGCCTAGAACTCATGACTTGCAAGCTTCGAAACTGCTGGAAATCCAGTTGTAGGTCACTACACCTGGCTTGATTAAATCTTACCAAGGGAGATGAACTCATTAAATTAAAAATGAGTAACTTGATGTGGTTGTTGGGAATGTTTCAGAGCTTCTAAGATGCCTGAGGGAGGTTTTGTTTGTTTTGTTCTGGTTCTGGGGTTCAAACCCACTGCCTTGTGTATGCTAGGCAAGTACTCTACCAGCAAGCTATGCTTCCGGCCTTCAAGGTATACTTGGTGGCTTTGTGTGTGCATGTGTGTTTACACGTGAATATATGTGCATATACATGTACACATATCTGTGGAGGTCAGATATGTGCAGTAATCTGTTTTTTGAAACAGACTCTCACTGACCTAGAACCTTCCAAGTAGACAGGACAGGACAGACTGAGATCCAGAAACCCGTCTGTCTCCATCTTCCCAGCTCTGAGGTGGATTCTGTGGAACTGAACTCAGATCCTCACACTTGAAAAACAGGCACTCTGCCAGCTAAACTCTCTCCCAGACCCACTTACAGCTGCTTGTTTTTATATAAATAGATGCAAACCTCCCTAGGATGCCAGACAGCGGAGTCCTGGGGTCCTGCTCAGTGGTGTTTGATGTGTTGCTAATGAGCCTGTGGCCTGCACAGGCCAGAACCAAACAACTGAAGGAACAGGGGAAACAGCACTGGCCGGTGAGAAGAACTCAGTCCCAGCTCTTGAGGAGCTGTGTGGCCTGAGGTGAGGTACATCACGGCGGAAGCCTCTGGTTTCCCATGTAGGACATTGATGACAGTAACAAACACCTCTGAGAGTGTCTGTTCTCCTTCTTGTGGCTATCACAGAATAACAGATTCTGGAGACCAGGAAGTCTGAGAGTGTGAGAGCAGCATCCAGTGAGGACCCTTGTGCTGAGTCTGAACATGGCAGAGAACTTTGTGTACAAGAGAGAGGGGGAAATGAGGCCAAACTCATCCTCTATGTGAGAAACTCACTTATAACTCAGTCTAGTAACTGCATTCATCTATTACCAGGATAGAACACTCACCCCACCGTGTGCCTATCTCACATTTCCAATATATGGATTTGGGGGTGCATATTCACACCAGGGTGCTGTGAAGCTTAGCACTCACCATGTGTCATGAGTGTTTAGCATCAGTGTCCCTTGAATGGTCACTATGGCTATCCTGCCAGTAAACACACTCAATATGGCCACCTTACATTTCCTAATACATAATCATTAGCTGGCTGCTCATCAGACACCCCTGAAAATGCTGTAGATAAATTACATGTTTCACCTGAGACCTGATAAATCAAACAGCTTTGAGTGGGCCCAAGTATACCAGGCCACACTTTTGATGCCTTAGACCAGCAATTCTTGAGTATGGATTGTGAGCCCTTTGAAGGATCAAATGACCCTTTCACAGGGATTGCCTAGAACCATTAGAAAAGATCTTTACATTATGATACATAAATCGCAAAATCGCAGCTATAAAGTTGCAACAAAATAGTTGTATGGTTGGGAGTCAGCACAACCTGAGGAACTTTGTTAAAAAGTTGTGGCATTAGGAAGATGAAAAGCACTGCCTTAGATCTTTCGCACACCACTGTCTAACTGATGTAGGAATTCAGGTTGAGTTCCTAAGGTCACGTGTCCCCCAAGCTCTTCCCTTGCTCTCTGTCCAGCACCTTTGTGCAAGTCCAGTGTCCCCAGCAAAAGCTACTATAGACTCTAGGAAGGTAGCTTGCAATGGTTATTCTCAGTTATCAATTTGATACATCTGGAATTACCTGAAATCTGAGCAGCTGGGTGAACCTGTGAGAGATATTTCCTTAATTAAATCATTTGAAGTGGGACCCACTTTTAACCCAAATCTTTTGAGATAGGGAGATAAACCTTTAATCTGGGCCTTCTGATGGCAGCATATGAAAAACATGAGAGAAGGAAGTGTTCTGTTGCTCTCACTGGCAAGTCCATTCCTTCACTGACCCGAGAGCCTACTGCTTCAGGATTCTGGCATATACTGAAGACCAGCTGAGACATCCAGCCTCGTGGACTGATCAACCACTGAACTGACTGATCTCTGATCAGCCATTGTAAATAGCCATGTCTGGACTAGCTGGACCACAGCCTGTAGGCTACTCTACTGAATTTCTATGTATAGCTATATGTACATTCATTCTATCTGTTCTGTTCTCTGGTGGTCTGAATGAAAATGGCCCCAGAGACTCATAGGGAGTGGCATTTTTGATGGTGTGGCCTTGTTGGAGGAAGTGTGCCACAGGGGATGGGCTCTCTTCCTGCTGCCTGCCAATCCAGATGTAAAACTCTCAGTTACCTCCATCACCATGTCTGCCTGTGTACCATCATGCTTCCCACTGTGATGTCAATGGTCTAAATGTCTGAGCTGTAAGCCAGCCTCAATGAAATACTTCCTTATAAGAGTTGCTGAGGTCATGGTGTCTCTTCACAGCAACAGAAACGCTGACTAAGACATGTTTCCCTAGAGAATCCTGACTAATACACATCTGTTCAAAATATCAGAGAGGCTTCTGGGTTTCCTCTTTAGTGGGGCTTAGGTAACATCAGCCAGGCATGCCCTGGCAGCTCTGATGCCTACCCACCTCAGCCTCACATCCCTGTAGGATGGTCTGCACTCTGGCCTTTCATCAGCTTAGATTTGGGGCCTTACTGTCTTCCTGCTGTTGTCCTCAGCTCAACACTGTGCACTCCACGCCTCTGTGAACTCCATGCCTCTGTGAACTCCATGTCTCTGTGAACTCACTCCATGCCAATGCAGCACAGGCAGGCTGTATATTTGAATGGGGAGTGGGACATCTCAGACTGAGGATGCTGTCTGGATCAATGAATTTTTGACAGTTCTAGACTAATCTTTGTTTCTTTCTTTCTTTAATTTTTTTGAGAGAGACCTTCAAGTAGGTTAAGTCAGCCTCAAACTCATTATGTAGCCCAGGATAACCTCAAACTCCCGCTGTCTTAAATGCTGGGCTTACAAACATGTGCCACCATGCTCTGTTTATGTGCTGCTGGGGATGGGATCCAGGACTTGGTGTAACCAGGCAGACATTCTGCGAATTGGGATACTTCGTCAGCCACTCGAGGCTGTCTTTAGAGTGAGAACAACCCCTGACACTGGGTGGCTTGGTTTGCCAAGCTCTGTATTTGTACGGCCCACACCTGCTTAGCTGGCAGGCACTGCGCATGCCCACAGATGACTATGTCTTGGCTGAAAAAGAACATGGGAACAGAAAATACAGAGCTCAGAGCTCAGAGTATCTGCCTTGGGAAGTAGGCACACGACCTTGGCCACGGTCCGGGGGAGGGGCCTTGAAGAATGGCTGGCCCAGATGTTGATGAACCAGGACTTTCCATTCATTTACAACTTGAGCCCAACAGCTGTTCTCTATTTGTGAGGCAGATGTAGAATGCCCTGGATATAGAAAGGATGAGGCACTTAGAATTTAAAGAGACTGGTCAGCTGTAGCAATCACTTGCACTCTTATATAGATGGGATGGGAGCATTTAAAAGTGAGTGAGCCATATTATGATGGTTAGAAGGAAACATTGTCAGTGTAGAGCCGTGTTTGGGTCTGTGGTCCTACTGCAGTCAGAGACTGTGATAATGTCGATGAGCATGTTACCACCAAAGGCCATGCAGATATCTGTGGTCTGTGATGCGCCTGGAGCCATGTTGATATCTGTGGACCAGGCTGCCACCCATGACCATACTGGTGTCTGTGGTCACCCTAGAGGCCATGTTAATGGCCTGTGATACTGCTACCAAGGACTATGATAGTGTCCATGGCCTGTGCTGCACCAAAGGATCATGCTGATATCTGTGGTCTGTACTGCTACTGAAGACCACACTGAGTTCTACCGCACGTGCTAAGGTTGGAAAGCAATATGGATGTCTGTGACCCATGCTCCCCTGACTGTAAAGGGCAAGGAAGTTGCTGTTACAGTACTATGAATGACTGCAGACTCACAATTGAGAAAGAGGGACATAGAAGACTGTGTAACCCTAACCCCTACCCCAATTACCCTCCCAAAAAGTAACAGCCTAGACAGAAAACCATTGAAGAGAACTCTTCAATTATGGTAAAGATACTGTAGTGTAGCTCTCCACAACTGATGGCTCTGATGGAGGTGCAGGTGGGGATGGACCCGGTTTTCTTTAAGGGCTGGCCGCTGGGAGTTTGACCGTGCTCCAGTGAGTACATGGGCAACGCAGATTGGTCTTGGTTTTGTTCTGTTTTGTTTGTCTGTTTGTTTTGTCTTCTCCTTTTGGTAACAGGGAAAGTTACAACGGCTGGGAGCAGACCTCGAGGACTGGAAAGTGAGAACGAGCTGGGTGCATGATGGGAAACTCCCAAATAATCAATAAAAAATATTACATTGGAAAAAATAAATAAATTATATTTATTTCACTTCTGAAAAAATATCATGTTACTATAATGGATGCACTTCTTGGGCCTCTGTATGGTGGGACTGTTGGATGGATCACAGAGAATGTGTCCATTGTCCATGTCTACACAGGCATTTGGACCCTCAATGTCCACCTTCTCCCAATGACTGACTCTGGGTTCACCATCTGCAAGTGGCTCACCCGAAGACGGTTGGCTGGATCTCTAGTGCTAGAACAGGGCCTCTAAGAAGACAGCATCTCTTGAGCGCTGGCTGCAATGCTGATCTCCAAGGCTCAGGTGGCAGTCTTGCACTCAGGTTGTGTAGAGCAACCTGGCTGGCCTCTGTTTGCAAGGCCAAGGCTATGCTTGCCCCCTTTCTTCTTCAGCTCATACCTGCTCCTGGGACTGACATTCTCACGCAACATATGTTTTCTTGTGGTCTTTTTTTTTTTTTGTAATACAGTGAGGTTTATAAAAATAATACAGTTGATTCTTCATAACTGTGTGGTCTAAATCTGTGGAATCGACCAACCTCAGGTTGAATATATTTGGCAGGGATAGATTACATCTGTAGGAAACATATACAGACCTTCCCCTGCCCCGCCATGATTCCTTAAACAACACAGCGTAACAACTATCTACTTAGCATTGACCTCGTATTATAAGCCGTGAGATGATTTAAAGTACACAAGAGGATTGTGAAGGTTGCATTTAATACTGTACCATTTACACAAGGGACTTTAGCAACCTCCAGTTTGGGCATCCAAGGTCTTAGATTCAATCCCCACAGATATGAGGCATGGTTGTATCTTAGAGTGAGGTTGTGGACATTACCAGCATAAAGCAGAAGGAATTGGTAGGTGCTGAGTGGGGAGACCCCATTCCTTGGGTAATGTCTCAAATGTCATGAGGACATTTCTAATGATGTTGCAAATAGGAGGAGTGGAATAAGGCTCAGTGGTAAAGCACTGACCTTGGATGCTTGACGCCTAGGTTCAATCCCCATCACTGTTTTCCCACCAAAAATAGAAGCATGCTGTATATAGTCTTGGGAGATGACTCAGTGAGTAAAGTGATTGCTGTGCCAAGTGTGAGGATTAGAGTTCAGATTCCCAGCACTCACGTAAATGCCAGGTAGGCATGGCAACCTGCCTGTATCCCTGCTCTGATGAAGCAAGCTGGCTAGCCGGACTAGCCAAATCAATGCACTTTGGGTTTAGTGAGAGATCTGGCCCCAATATATAAGGTGGAAAATGATTGAGGAAAACAGCCAATGTCAACCTCTGGTCTCTACGCACACATGCCACATGTGTAAGTGTACCCATGCAATGCTCTTACACAAACACCATACACACATGCACATGGGAAAAATAAAGGGTGCTTTTATCCATCTATAGACATGTGCCTGAAAGAATTGAAAGCAGAAACTTGAACAGACTTTTGTACTTGTGTATTCATAGCATGTTAATCCCAATAGCCTGCAGATGGGGTCGGCACAAAGTCCATTAACAAATGACGTACGCAAAGCACAGCCTATGCATTTGAACAGGATATTATTCAGCCTTAGAAAGGAAAGTCGCAGGATGGTGTGAGGTTGTGGCACTAGCCACTCAGGAGGCTGAGGCAGGAGGATCAGTTGAGCTCAGGAGTTAGAGGCCAGCAGGGGACAGTATAACCAGTCCCTTTCTCAAAGGAACAAAAGAACATTCTGACACATGCCACAGGATGTGAGCCACTGAGAACCCTGGGTAAGGTAAAAAAGTGACTCTAGGACACAAGCTGGTCCCCACGAGGCAAAATGCCTTAAATAGAAATAGAGATAGAGAAAGGAGATGAGGCTGCCAGTGTCTGGAGAGTGATAACTTTGGGCTTTTTAAAGATTGATTTTATGATTAAACTACATGTATGTGTGTGTGTGTGTGTGTGTGTGTGTGTGTGTGTGTGTGTGTCTTGTGTGTGGGTATGTGCTCTTGACTGTTGGTGCCCTTGAGGGAAGAAGCTGGAGCTACCTGAGCACAGTGGTGACTACCCAGTCAGTGTAGATGCTGGGGACTGACCTAGAGACCTCTCTTAAGCCTCAAGACATTTTACATATTAAATAGTCCTACCCCTTCCCATCCCCTGTATACACCAAGAGGAACCATAGGCTCCACAACTCACTCATGCTCAGCCTTTCTGTTGTATCTCCTGGGGAGTAGACAGGATGGTAGACTATGTGTGGCCAACCTCAGGTGCAGCTCAAACTCAGCATTCCTAGATCCAAGATCAGAAGAACAAGTGCTGGGAGGTGGGGATGTGAGCAAAGTGAAGGGGCCTTGGGAGAGGCCCCCAGGAAATGGAGGCTGTAGTGTGACTACTGCCCTCCAGTTCATTATCCTGGGAAGGTCCCTGTCACACCGATTTCAGTGCCTTCTGCCTCCCCCGGAGCACTTCACCACACCTCAGAACGTGGGCTACATTGGAATCAACTCCAATTCTTTCTCAGCAGTGTGGAGAGGCCCACACTAAGGCAAGTATGCCCTCGAGGCCTGAGGGACGCTTGCTGATTTCCCTGCCCTGACACACAGAGCAGGCCTTTCATGCCAGCCCTCCAGCATATTGCCATATCTGGTTGTAATTCAATAACTTTCCTCTCTTGTATTTATTTTTAGAGTCTCTTTCTATTTTGGGCAAGGAGAACTTGTTTTCTGTATTCCAAAGTGTATAACATTTACTTTTTTAGAATAACTTTAAGTAAAAAAACATGGGTCAATTTGAAGAGTAATATTAACTCAATAGTAAGAGATCTGGGGCCTTGGCATAAATCAGGAAGTGTGTGGGAGGGTGTAGTTTTGGCACTCACAAGTGGACCTTGGAGAGGCCTACAAGGTTCCCAGACATCCTTCCCAGCTGAGCACAAGTGTGACCTCTTCCTGCCATTCTTTCTGATGACCCTCCTCAGCAATGACATCACCACTGAGGCTCCAGGCTCCAGCCAGGAGTCAGCAGTGTTTGCCACTTAGTGTGTGCTGGGATAAGAGGGTCTCCCCATAGGCAGTGGCAGCATGTCTAGCTCCCCACAGAGTGAAGGATCCTGCTTGTGAGCAGTGGGCCAGCTCCCAGTGAGGGAAGTGATGTGGAAAACAGGACCCTGGCTCACCAGGAGCTTACATCTCACCTTTGAATGAGTTTCTAGGTCTTGGAGTGTCCTGCAGTGTGGGGGTAAGGAAGGGGATACATATAAAGATGCATATAGATGTATACATAGACAATAGATAGATGATAGATATAGGCAGATGATAGAAGATTAACAGGCAGATAGATGATAGATGTAAATAAAGTACTGAAGGAAGGTAGATAGTTAGAAGATACATAAGGAGGTAGATAGCTATAGACAGATGATAGGTAGATAGATAGATAATAAATGATTGGTAGATGTAGACATGATAGATAAAAGATAGATGCATGCATGGGTGGTTAGATGAATGCACTGGAGGTGATGATGATCCTTCTAAGAACAGCTATCTGCTTTGTCTGGGGAAAGCTTACATCCTGACTCCTGCATCTGGGGAGGACAGTACTGCCCTGCCCCCTCGGGGTGCCGAGGCATCACCTCTGTACCTCCATCCCCCAGAGCTGGGGGGTGAAAAGTCAGTTTCCTCTCCTGTGACAGCTATAGAAATTCAAGTCAGTCTTAGAAAAACAACTGCAGGACTGGTAGCTGGCTCTGCTGGCCAAGGCAGGCCTCATCAAGCCAGAAGACCTGAACTCTACACCGGGGACCACATGCTGGAAGGCACGAACTGGCCCTCCACACACGCACCATGGCTTCCATGGCTTGTGTTCATTATACTCCTCACCACACACACACACACACACACACACACACACACAGAGAGAGAGAGAGAGAGAGAGAGAGAGAGAGAAAACAAGCTTTGATGTCATGACAAGGGGAAATCTAACTAAATTGCAACTGACGGCTGGAAAATGGTTCTGAACACTGCAGATAAATCAGTTCTTCTCATCCTGCCCCATCTACTATAGTCCACCGATGGTAAGAGGATCCACCAAGGATCCCTTACTAGAAGCTTGGGCCTCCACAGCAGTATTGAAAACTGGAAGCCCCAGAAGCCAGATAGACCCTGGGAGTTTGTACCTTTGGATCAGATTAAGGTGGTTCTTCTGGAACCTTGAGTTATGTTTCTCGAGAGTAGGCGTCAGGAAAGCCTCTCCTCACCCTCACGCCTTGCTGGGTTAGCACTCTTACTCACATGCTCCCACCTGGGTGATCATAGCTACCCTGAGGGCCTCCCCAAAGTCAAACTAGCATTTGAATAAAAATTAAAAATAATATTTAAAAAAACTGGTTATGCATATGGTGGGGGAAAAAGTTTAGTGTAAATAAAAGAAAGACATAGTCAGAGGTGGAGACATTTGAGAGAGTCCAGAGTGAATATGACCAGACTGAAGCTGGGTATATGAAGAGACAGGGAAAGAGAGAGGAAAAAGGAACTGCTGACCAAGACGGGTAGCCTGGACTAAGAGACTGTGATAGCCAAAATGTTTGGATTATATTATATAGGGAAGAGCCTCTGGGGAAGAAGGCAGACCACCCCTGGGCCAGAGAGTTCCAGGTAGAGGATTTGGGCATGCTGTGACCAATACCCCATAACATAGGGACTGAGGGACGCTGGGAGAAACTGGTAGCCAGAGTCTGCTTTGATATGGTAAGTAGGCACCTCAGCCTTTGTCTCCAGTTTGGCATCATGCTTTGGACTCAAGAACTAAAAACCTCTTTTCTTTATAAAATACCCAGGTATTTTTTTTTATAGCGACTGAAAACAAACCCAGGCACTGACCTCTGAGCCCTACTGGCTGCTCTCATTTTAAAGCAGTAGAAACCAAGATCAAGCAGAGGAGGGAGACTGGGAAGGCATTTGGAAGGCCTTTGGTGATCTTGGTGACTGCAAAGGTTGGTGCAGTGACTTTAGGTTCAGATGCTAAGATTCACAGCTGGGCTGGCAGGTCAGAGTCACTTAGATGGGATTTGTGGGGTTGATTAATGCAGCCTGATCAGGACGGGGTGGAGCAGAGAAGGATAGGACATGGGGCAATGTGGATGAGATGCCTTCTGTGAGGGTCCCAGGCTGACAGCTGCCTTCACCAAGGGCTTTCTGTGTTTTGTCAGCTGAGGTGTGCATTGCAAAGACTCAGTCTCCCTGTGGGTCACTAGCTGATAATTTACCGTCATGAATCATCCTGCTTCCGGCTCTCCAATCCCTGATGGAGTCACTGCCTTCCAACTCGATAATCTCCTTATTTATTACATGCAGAGCTGTTGTGTTGCCCTCTCTCACCAACCCCAAATCAAATGTGAATGTCACCAGGGGTAGAGACCTCCAAAGGGTCCAGAACATTCTAGAGTATTTTAGAAGGGACCAGAAATGACACCAAAGCCAAAGAGCGCCTCTTCCTCTTGCACACCCTGAAGGTGCTCTTGCTTTGCTCTGGGGCAGAGGCCTCTCCTCCCCTCCCCACCCCCCCTCAGAGCCTCACAGCTTGCCAAGGGCCTATGTCAAGGGGTTATCTTCAGCTGTGTGAAGAATGCTTTTAAAGTGTGCCTGGATTTCTGACCCTCTGACAGAGAAAACAGATGCACTATTTAACTCCTTCTTGTCAGAGGAGCTCGGGGAGTTGGGTCAAGCTAAAGAAAGCCTCAACCTTGCAACCAAAGGGTTAATGATAGCCTGGGGATCCCAGACCCCAGATTCTGTAAATCTCAGAGTTCACATGGCCTCTCTTGGTAGTCAGCACCCACCAGGGTCCTGAGTAACAACCAGGATGGAGGTCTCCAGGAGTTCTTGTATAGGCTCAATGCACACTGCACAAGGCTGTGGAGCAGAGCGCCCTTTGCTTTGCTACTGTGGAGTCAGGAACACTTAGTAAGACCAGTGTCCCCACGGCTGGACCTTGATTTGCTCTCCAGTCTAATGATACCTTCAGATCCCGCTCAATGCCACCTCTTCACCTGTGTCAGCTAGCTCTCCCTCAACACCATGTTGCCATTCGAGGCTCCACAGTGCAGCCTCAGGCAGAAGCTGGAAGTGTTGTCAAAGACTTCTGCTCAAGCCAAGGTATTCGTGTGTGACTTTAGACAAGTCATAGAACCTGTCTGAGCTCCACAGCGTCCTCTGCAGAACCCTGCTGCAGGGCTGAGTAGGGGGGCTGTGGTCACACAGAGGATCTGAGGGTCAAATCTAGCCCTAGGCCCCTTTCATTAGCCAGTGCTGTTATAAAGCAGTTGAATAAGCAACAGTTTTCAAATTTAGGCAATGTCTTTGCAGCTGCCAGGGCTGGGGAATGGCTCAGTCAATACAGTGATGGCCCTAAGTTTGACCCCCCCAGAATCCACACTTTTAAAAGCTGGGTGTGATAATCAATGCTTATAATCCCAATGCTGGGGAGGTGGGGACAGGTGGATTCCTTGTGGGGCTAGATGATGCCAGAGGAGTGACAGCCAAGGTTGACCTCTGGCTTCCACATGTGTGGGCACACATGAACACCTGCACACCTTAAACACACATAGAAAAGAAAAAAATCCAGCCATCCATGGTTTTTTTAAGGTTGAATTATGATGTTCTAGAATCCCATAGCCAGGATCCTGCCATTTCTGCACCCACAACCATCACAGGTACCCTGAAAACAGTGCTTTAAGAATAGTGATATGTTTGTAATCATGTGTGTTGCATCAGGAAGACTATATCAGCTGTGTCTTGAGAGCCCATGATGGAAGTCTGCAGATGAGCAAGCGTAGATTACCGGTGTTTCTGTGCAGTGGTGTGTCCGTGCTATGGCATATCACTGAGCCTGAACAACAAAGAAAGTCCTACACCTGCTACAGAGAGCAACTTGAGGACATTGTGCTGAGGAAGAGAAGCCACAGAAAGGCAAATGTTGCGTTAACTCTGCTTACAGTCAGCAAAGGGCAAGAGAAAGAAGAGTGTGTATTGGCTGTCAGTGGCAGGAGGGAGAAGGTGGGAAATTTGTGTTTGATGGGGGCAGTTTAAACTGTAGAAGGATGAGAAGGTTCTAGAAATGATGGCCGTGAAGGCAGCATGTAAATGTTGATGCGAATAGTTTAAAATGGTACAGATGCGGATAGGCAGGATGGCTCAGTAGTGAAGGTACTTGCCACACAAGCCTGATGATCTACGTTCAATTCCTCTGACCTTCTAAAGGTGGGCAGAGAAAATCAACCCTACAAATGGTCCTCTTACGTCTGTGGTCACCATGCACACACATGTACACATGCTAATGCCATTTGATTAATTTTATTTTACTTTTTAATGAGTGAAGATGGCTAAAGGGCGTGTTGAGCTAGGACTGCAATCCTAGCATTGGGAGGTGAGGCAGGAGAATGACAAGTATGAAAGGAGCTAGGGTTACATAATGAATTTAAGGCTAGCCTGGAGAATGAAACACTGTATCAAAAAAAAAAAAAAAAAGTTTGTGAGGAGGGGGGGGGGAACACGACAAACCAAAGGAAACAGAAATGAGAACCAGACCCTACGTTTATGTTACTGAACTTTTAAAAGTGGCTGCAGCGATGAGGCCCTGGCTGCTAGTGTTCTAGTGTGCACCTACTAACTGCGGAGGAGAGCCTGGAGTTTTCCTCCCTGGCCCTTGCCCTCTCCCGGCAATCTTTAGGAATCCTGCAGCAGAAGGCAGGCAGTCCCTCACCCGGGGTCTCAGGCATCCCCAGGCCAGCGTGGAAGGAGGAGGTGCTCCGGCAGTTTATGTTCTGAGGGCCTAACAGGCCAAAGGCCCAGTACCTGCACAGTGTCTGTGCTGCCGCGGAAAGGCCAGATGTTTGAGCTCTTGTTTGTTTATAAAGGAGATGTCTGCTCCATCCAGACCCTCTGTGTTTACACTGTGGCTGGGGTGGGGGCTTAGCCAGTAGGGGGCCAGCACACATGTAGAAGGCATCCCTGAGGATGTGGTTCCCTGGCGCTGCTCAATCACTTGTCTCTTGTCTCTGTGACCTTCTGTGAAACAATTCACTTCTACCTCAGTTCCCTCACTATAAACCAGAGGCAGTAATACCAGGGTCATAAGTCAGTGAGTGTTTATAAAGCTCTCAGGATCAGCCCTGGTATATAGTGGGTGCTGAATTCAAGCATTACACTTGTTTCAGGCATCCTTTCCTGCCTTTGCTCCCCTGCTGGCTCCCAGCGGGGACTCTACTCTCAGCCCCCACTACCTAGCCTTATCCTGGAGTAAAAGAACTCATTTGCATATCTCTGGTGTTAAGCAGAGTTTTTACAGGCACTTGAGGTACAGAGATGTCTTTGGATGCTCCTAGATAACAGAAAGCAGCCTTTATGTTACTTTGGTGGTCCTTGGCCTGTAGTCAAAGCTCTCCTAACTCAAAGATGTTTGGCTTTTGAAATAACTGGAACCTCGAGGCCAAAAGAAGAAAAAAAGAAAGAAAAAGCCTGTCGGTGCTAGAGAGCTTCAGTTACACTTAATATATGTATGTATGTATGGATATTTCCTTTTATTTAGCTGTGCATCGAGGCGTGAAACTGCACCTAACCATCCACTTACTTGGTCCTTTGAACAGCAGCCTGCGCAGCTCTGGGGTTAGGTGCACAGTGCCAGCCTGCAGCTGGTTCTGCTTTGGTTATTATTGCAAATACATGGGGAAGGCTGCCTTCCGGTTTCTCTCCTCCCTGTTCTGGGGCCGTCTGCTCCTCATCTGCACTCACTAATTTTCACACCAATTTCCATTCTGGCTCTGGTTCTGACGAAGAGCCACAGGACCGTTTTATGCTGAAGAAAATCTCTGGGCGAATTGACTTGGGTGGTGTTCTTTCTGTACAGGCCTCTAACTGCTCAAAAGGATCTGGTTCATGATTTGTACTGAAATTTGTTAAATCCTAGAAGGTTTTGATCCCCCTTCTGTGTCTGCTGTCTCTTGTTTTTGTTGTTGCAGTAATGCAGAGTCCAAATTGAGTCAAAGAAGCTTTCCGACGCCGTGTTTGGCCGTTCTACATTTTCATCGGCTGTTACGGATGGGGATATTAAATAGCACAACAATAGTAATTTGGGGATTTCAGAGCTCAATGGGGGTGATTTATAGAAACCTGAAGCTCTTACCATAATATTTTGTTAAATCCGTTTCCTCTTATTGTGCCTGATTTAATACAGACTCTTCTTCTCTTCGGTCCTCCATTCCTTTGAATGACTGAAAAAAGTTAAATGTGTGCAGGTTTGTCCTGCCTCTAATACAGAGATAAAAGGGGCCAATATGAAAAAGCCTTATATGTTATAGCAATGACAGGAGAATGTTGAGCTTTCGTTGCTGACCAGAGTCACTGACTCAGCTGGTTCTGTTTAAAAAGCTGGGTTGGAGGTTGGGTCTGATTGCTGGAAGGGAAAGGGGGCCCTGACTTTCTGCTCAGAGACTCAATGTCATGAGTACAATGGTGGTCGTAAAGTGAGTGGAAATGTCTGCCTTGCCTGGCACCCTGCAAGTGTTGAGTATGTGGTTGATTTTTATCATGATTGCCCTCCTTACACCCCCCCCCCCAGTAGTTCACAAGTTCCCACTATGTGCCCGGAGCCAATCTAGTCTAAGACTTGTTCATTCAAAACTAACTTCAAGAGCTGGGAGTGTAGTTCAGTGGGTAGAAGATTTGCCTAAGATGCCCTAAGCTCTGGGTTACATCTCCAGCACTCCACACTACTGGGTGTGGTGACGGGAGCCTAGATCCCAACAATTACCAGGATCAGGAGTTGGAGGTCATCCTCTAATACATAGGGAATTTGTCAGACCCTGTCAGGAGGAAGGGGGCGGGGGTAATTTCCTCACTGTGTTTGTTGAGCTGGGATCCTCAGGAAGGTCCTTTACATACCAGCCCTCATCCCTCCCTACCCTGATGTACACCTTCAGTTTCTTTTTGAACTTGTTTGGAATTCACTGTGTATCTTCTCAAATTTGCACCTCTGTTATTTCGAATGTGAGAAAAAAAAAATCCCAGCCCAAATCTTTGGTGCCAAGAGAGCAGAGGCTTCATGTCCCCTGGGGGTGTTCCATACCCAGGCCCTCATGGCATCACCGTTCCAGTTCCCTGAGAGGCTAATTCAGTTATGGTCTTTGGTTATAGGATAGAGGGAGACTGGTCAAGGCAAAGCCCAAGGTCGTAGGGTAGAAGGAAGCCCTGATGCAGCTTACTTTTGCCAGAGACCTGTATGTTGCTATCCTGGCTTCTCCAAAATAGAGAAGTCACCACCACCAGCACTAAAATGCCCTCAAAGCGTTCTCATGCTGTTCAGGCTGTTACAGGCTTCAGCGAGCAGGGTCCTCCACCAGGTCACTAACTAGCCAGTCTCTGCCTGGAAGTGCCTCAAGTTGTGGACAGAGCCCAGGAAAGGCAGCTGGTACCTGGAAGTCCCTTACCCACCCTTCTCTTTGCCTCTGATGCCTCTGATGATGGAGACAAACAGGACAGGTGAGCAGATGGACCAGGCCATAGTCATAAAGTCTCTGTCTTGGGAAGTAAGCCAGTCAACAAGGGGCAGCTTGGGAACCCAGCCCTGGGTCTCAGCCAGTTTCCCTCTCTGTGGAGTTTCTCAAGGCCCCAGCCCTACTGCCCAAACCGTCAAGTGGCTTGTTTTGTTCACCAGAATGTGTTGGAGAGCCATTCTTTTAAAGGTGGAACTGGCAGATTCCCGTGGGAATTTTTCTTATTTACAGCCTTAACTTAGGAAAAACAAAAACATCCACAATGGTGGCATAAACTAAAACACCCCATCTACAGCCCCCAAACTGAGAATGTGATGAAATGGGGCAGAGGTCAAAGGCGATCCCCTGAGCCCACCCAGCAAGGAGACCTGAGGGACTGTCTTTTCTTTGCTGGACAGGACACCACAGAGCAGCAAAGATAATTCTTCTTTCCATATGTGATCACTGGACCTGGTTGGTGCGGCCCATTAGCAAATATAAAGGGCCATGTTGAAGCCCTGGTGACTACCCTGGAACAGAGTTACAGCAAGCAGACGAGGGAGCATGGATTTCAGGGATGTCTGTTTTCATTGGAAACAAAAGATTCTAGGTAGAAGGGGTAATATTTGTCAGAACAGATGTAAACTGTTCTGGAAGCTTCCAGTGGGTTGTGATTTGTCTCTAAAATGCCCCCATTGATTCATGGGTTTTGAACATTTAGGCCAAAGCTGGTGCTGCTGTTTTAGAAGGTTCTGAACCTTTAGGAGGTGGAGACTTTCTAGAGAAAGCCATTCATTGAGGGTGGGCCTTGAGCTTGGCCCCACTTTCTGCTTCCTGGCTGTGGATACAATGTGACTGTTGTACCTGTGTCAAGGGACCCCCAACGACCCCCAAAGACCACAGGGAGCTGGATTCCGATGCAAACACATGAGAATCAGTTTATTCCTTTGAGCAGGTTAGAGTCCGGGCTAAAACCCTATGTTCCCACACAGCAGAAGAAATTTGGCCCCGAGCTCAGGGATGAGAGGGTTTTTAAAGAAAAAAAATATGTAAGTGGAGTGTTACACATCTGGGCATTTCCGGGTTGGGTAAAGGGATATGAGGTACAGTAACTCTTAGAAACTATTGGTTAAGCTTTCAGCACAGAACAAAGTTTTGAATCTATTGGCTGTCAGGTGCGCTCCTGAGATTTTCCCTAGACTCCTCTTAGAGCTGGGCCCTGCCCTCAGGCACTGAATGGTCTTTCCTGAGATAAGGTTTTGTAAAGGTAAATCTATGCCTTCACAGTGACCAGTCCCTCACAGTCCTGCTACCATGCCTTCTCTGACATGATGGACTGTATCCCCCTCAAACTGTGAGCCAAAAATAAAACCTTTCTCCTTTAAGTGACTTCCAGTCAGATATTTGGTCACATGAAGGAAAGTAACTAATGTGGGGTTCTCAACAGAGTGATTCTTAATTTATTTTAATTTTTCTTTTGATGCTGGTGACTCAAATGTCTTCTGCATACATATAAGGTAACTGCTCTGCCAAGTGAGTCATATACCAGCCCAACAATATGAACTTTATTTGTTTTGTCCTTTTGGAAGAATACTGACCATACCCCAGGGATATTTTTATTCTTTTACTTTCCCATGGCCTCTTTTGTTATTTTAAGGGGAAGAATGTTTTTTTTTAAAAAAAAAATTGTGTGTCTTTGTGTAGGTATGCACATGTGAGTGCAGAGCCCATGGAAGCCGGAAAGGGACATTAGGTCTCCTAGAGCTGGAGTTACAGACAATTATGAGCCACCTGTTGTGGGTTCTGGGAACTGAACCTGGGTCTTATTCAAAAGCAATAAGCATCCTTAACCATCAAGCTGTCTGTGGGCTACCCATAGACTCTTCTGATAGCCCAGATTATACTTCCCAGCATCAATTGTTGGGCTATGAGAATTATCCTTCCATATGACAGAGCGCTCATTATGGATTTAGTGTGTACTGACACAGACCCTATGTCCATCATGTCTGTGGTCACAGACCCACTCCTCAGCCCCATCCAGTGTCTGGAAGTCCCCATTAGACCAGCTGGATCCAGCCTTTTCTGTCTCAGTGGGTACTACACTCATCTGTACAAAGGGGTTTTGATTGGTTTTTCTGTTGGTTATTGTCTGCTTAGGGTAAAGAATTACAGGCTACCCATCTGTGGGCCTGAGAAAGGTGCTTCTGTTTGCGATCTACTATGTGCTGTTTATACGATTGAATCTGGGGATTCTCTGCATGGCTCCACTCTCTGGGTTCACAGCCATTCTGAAGAGTGTTGGAAGAGTCTGGGCCAAGGCAGAAATAAACACTCCATGAATATAAAGCTGAGCTTGTCCTGGTGAATACCAAGTTAAATGCTTTCAGAATTTATTTCTAGAAAGGCAAAAGGCCACTCACTGCACAAGACAGAAGATATAAAGGAGAGAAAAGCCACAGTTACACCCCCATAAAGTCATCCTTGCCATGGTGTCGAATCTGTCTCTGTCCTCACAGTTGATTGGATAGATGCACAAGACTCAGCAACACTCTGGGTGTTGAATTTTGTTTTTGTTTTAGCTCTTGCTGTTTCGTGAATATTTCATTATGTCATTAAACAAGGCAGGAAAATCTCACTTAAAATTATTTTTATTTTGGCCTTTTTTGTTGTGGAAGATATGTAAACATTATAAAAACTTTAAAATGTAGAACAAATAACAGGAACCTCACTCACATACAGCCACCTAGTGTTGGCATTAACAATGGGGAACAATCATGTTTTATATCCTTAAAACTTTAAATTAAATGCAAATAGAAGCATCTTGTTGGTTACCTATTTACTGCCTGATTTTTGTTTTTGTTTTGTTTTGTTTCTTGAAAACAATTTATAGACATATTGCTTCGGGGGATTCAGTGTAAATAATTTAAAGTATAAGGTATATTTTTCAATCACCAAAATACCATTTATTACATCTAAAAAGTTGAGTACCTAATAACCACTAGCTCTGTAGTTTGTATATTTTTAACCTAATTAATAACAATAATAATAATAATTAGTTATTGTTATTCTCTTTTCCTTTATTTTCAGGTAGGCTCTTAAATAGCCCAAGTTGGACTCAGATTCACAATGTAGCCAAGAATGGTTTTGAAGTGCTGCTTCTTCTGTCTCTTGCATGCTGGGATAGCAGGTGTGAGCTACCACATGTGGTCTGTACTATGATAGGGACCGAACCCACAGTTTCAAGTGCATTACCCACAAGCCATGCTCTTAACCCACCCTATAATTTATTTATTGAATAAACCTGGTCATTTGCCCTTACATTTCCCACCATCTGGATCTTGATGGTTGCATTCCTGTGGTGTTATTTAATACACTCCTCCAGCCCTGTCGGTCCTGTAATTGGTGGGTAGATGTAAATGCCTGGTGACATTCAGGTTTGGTTTGAGGAAGGAGGGGGGGATGATAAGAATACTGCTGAAGGGTGGGACATCCTCCACCGAAGCCACAGAATAAATGTGTTTCTTTCTGTGGTAGCAATGTTGATCGTGATGGCCTTTATGTGTGACTTTAATAGAGAGTCATAAAATGATGAGGCTGCTTTTACTTGAGAGCTGGGATAGCACAGAAGAGAGTTCCCATCAGCAGCTGTTTGCTCACACAGGAGGAATTCTCTTCGTTCTTCCTCTTTATCTGCCAGCTTTCAAAATAATGGGTTTGTTCTTAGGCTCGCCCCAAAGGCAATCACTGAGTACTGTCTTCAGTACAATTATGACCTCATGGGATTAAACATATCTGTTGTATTTCAACTTTCTGTTATTTTCAGCAATGCTTGGGTTTTACCTTAAGCCAGTGGGTGCTTTGTGGTGGCTTGTGAGTCCTTCAGACAGGATATCAGTCATGTTTGATAATTTGTTTTCACTGTGACAAGCTTGTTTTGTCTTAGTCTATTTTTTATTGCTGTAACATATTTCCTAAGATTAAGTAATTTACAAAGAATAGAGGTTTGTTTATCATCATCTGGAGACCAAGAAAAATAAGCATGCTACCTGGATGTCACTCTTCCTCTTTCTAGAAAGCCACTAAAGCCATCAGAGCGCCCCTCCCTCATGGCCTCTTATGCTGGTGGCTAGGTGTAGCTGTCAGTCTGACACAGCCTGGAACCACCTGAGAAGAGACTATCAGTGAGGCAATGTCTACACCGTGTTAGACTCAGGACATTTCTGTGTAGGGATTCTCTTACTTGAATTAAGTATTGTGGGAAGTCTCAGCCCTCTGTGGGTGGCACCATTCCCTAGGTGTGAGAATGGAGAGATCCAGTTGGGCATAATGAAGCAAGCAAGAGAGCATGAGTGTCTGCATTTCTCTCTGCTCTTCACTGGGGGTGCGAGGAGACTAGCATTTTAAGTTCCTGCCTTGGCTTCTCAACCATGGTAGACTATGGCCTGAAACTGAAAGCTGAAATAACCCTTGTATCTGCCCTAAGTTGCTCTTTGTCAGAGTATTTTATCAAGACAGCAGAAATGAGGCTAGAGTACCCCCTAAAGGCTTCATCTCTGAACAGCACTGACAGATGCTGAGGCTTCATGTTCCAATACATAAACTGGGGGGGTATATATTCAAGCTCATCTTCTACATTGTTAGAGGGGAACTATGTAAGAAACCGTAATCAGGGTATTATAAGTACCCCCTTGATACCAACAGGCCTGTCCATCCATGTACAGAACTAGAAAATGTTCCTGTTCCTTTTCAGACTGAAGTGTGCCCCAAGAGCCTGCCCTGGTTTTCAATGTGACTCTAAGGCTGCAGTAGTAATGACCTTGCTGGAAATCCTGCCTCTGATCGTGGCAGCCTAATTCATTCAGGTTGTCCCACAACACACCCATGGCAGTGTCAGGGTACATGTGCTGGTTACTGAGCAGCGTTCAAAGGATTGTGGGTTTTCTCCTTGTCTTTTTGAGCTTCTGAAGTTATTTGCTGTGTGTAATGAGGGGTGGCATTAAGGAACACCTTTGTAATAGGAACATGATATCCCTTATTGGATTTAAATGTCTTCCATCTTTGGACATCATAAAGGTTGTGTTGGAATCTTTTGTTGTTAAGAAGAATACTTCCATGGACATCTGTGCCCTGAATGTTTATTTCTGATCAGTTTTGTGGCTAGACTGTTAAAAGAGAAATGAGACAGTTAGCAGCCTGGGACATGTGCCCAGTGCCTTCTCCAGAACATTCTAAATTCATGGAAAGGCCTGCAGCTCTACGCTCCAATCAACCTTTTTTTCATTATCATTAGTAGCAGGGCAGTCCAGGGCTGCAAACAAACTCAAGAAGGATCCTTTCCATAATTGCACCACAACTGTCGGCCATATTCTTGGACAGAGGCACTTCTATTTTTAATTAATTGTCTTTGGAGTGTAAAGTCAGAACACTTAGTGTTTTGTTTTGTTTTTAAATTACATTCTATTTATCTATTTTGTGTATGTGAGGGGCGCCATGTTGGTGAGGAGAATATCTTTTAAAAGTCCACTTTCTCCTTCAGTGGAACACTATGTGTTTTCCAGGGATTGAATTCAGGTCCCCAGTCTTGGTGGCAGAGGCCTTCAGCAGCTGAACCCTCTTGTCAATCCTTAGTATTTTCTCACCACTTTACAATAGGGTCTTGTTATGTTGCCCCCACACCAGCTTGTGCTGAAGTCATGGGTCCAGTCAACCTCATGCCTCAGCTCTTACAAGAAGCTGGGATTATAGGTGTCCAGCTTAATCTGTGAGGTGTTTTAATGTCCAAAGAACAGCCGCTCTTTGTTATATTTATTGAAATATTTTTTCATTTTTTATTTGCCTTGCAATTTTTATGCATATATTGGAATTTTTAAACTAATTCCATTTGTTGATCTGTTTCTCTCATTGCTTTTGAGTGTCTTAGAATATCCAGAGCCATCTGAGAGCTGTTAACTGTTTTCCTGGGTGTGCTCCTACTTGGTATAAAGTTTTATTTTTTTCTCTGCTTTTATTGTTTTTCCACTTTTATTGTTTATTTCCTAACAAAATTAAAAAAGCAATACACATTTTCTGAAGTTATAAAAGCTTAGGAATAACATAAAAGGCTTCATTTATTTTTATATTTAACTTGTATATGTGCATGATCACTTGTGTGTGTGTGTGTATGTGAGTGTATGTGAGTATGTATGTGTGTATTGTATGAGTATGTGTGTGTATGTGAGTGTGTATGTGTGTGTTATGTGTATGTGTGTGTATGTGTGTGTATGTGTGTATATATGTGTATGTGAGTGTGTTTATGTGTGTGTGTGTGTATTGTGTGTGTGTGTGTGTGTGTGTGTGTGCGCGCGCACACGGCTTTGGCCCGCTAGAGAAGTACTCAACTACTGGGCTATCTCTGGTCTGTAACCTTGTGTTAATTCTACAATTTATTATGGTATAAAGGCCAGGGAAAGGTTTTGACTTGAAGGTCTTCCAAATAGCCGATCATCTCAGCTCCATTTGCTAAACAATCTCTTTTGCTTCCATGGTGTGTGTGAAGTAATTGTTTGGTCCTGAGACCGCTCTTCAAAATTTGTACTGTTGCCAGTGTGTCTCAACCATGCAGTTATGAAATTCTCCTTCCCGATCCAAGTCACTTTCTTGTTGGTTTTCTTTTTTGAAAATGCCTTTAGCTGTCCTTGCCTGTTTATTCTCCTAAACAAACAGGCACATTATTTTGTCAAGTTAAAGCATCTGGGTGATGTATGGTGGAGAACCCAGGCTTCCGTCTGATGCTGAGCAGAGGCGTGTGGCAGAGAAGGAGCTGTGAGTTGGCTTCCCCACATGGTGGATCTCACAGCAGAGGTAGGAAGTGGTCCATCCATTCAGATGCTACGTCTGGCACACAGCTTGAGGGTACCTCCTAGAACTCATGTCAGTCTTGGTCCTTGAAGGAACAATGTTAAGTGGGAGGCTGTTAGAGTTGGGATCCTGGGTGTCTCGTGAGAGGTCCTGAGGTGATAGCACAGTCCAGTGCAGCAGTGTCCAGAGGTGAGTCCTCCAGGAGGTAAGTGGACCACAGGGTTTCTGACCTCATCCGTGAATGAGCCCATAGTAGGTTGGTAGTCTAATGGATATGGAGGCAAAGGCTTTATTATAAAAGTGAGCTCTCTCTCTCTCTCTCTCTCTCTCTCTCTCTCTCTGCTTCCTGCCCACCATAAGGTAAGCAGCCTCCTCAATCCTATACTCTTAACACTAGGAAACTCTATCTCATAGTGCTCCTAAATGCAATTAAGCCAACCATAGAGCCTGCCATGGACTGACACCTCTGAATTGATGGGCCAGAGACAGCCTTTCCCATCTCAGTTGATTTCTCTCAAGCATTTTGTTAATACAACAGAAGAAAGCTAGTACAGCTGACTAAAACAGAGGCAGCTGAGTCACTGGCTATTAAAGATGAATTAATCTATCTTTCTTGGGACCATGGTTAGCTCCCTCAAGATAGAGCTGTTATTTTTAAAAACAACAACAAACAAAAGACAAACCTGACCCAAGGTATGAGCACCTGTCTGTCACACAAGACATATCATGCAACCACTCCCCTGTGCGACCATCGCCAGCATCCTGTTCTTATGCCTCTAGAACTATGAACTAAATGAACATTTTTTAAAAACTCACCTAGCCTCAACTATTTTGTTATAGCAGTGGAAAATGGAGTAAATATACTAGCAATCTTAGCCCCACTGGGCCAATGAGGTATGGAAAAGTCACACCGTGCTTGGATAGGGAGACTGAGGAAGAAGGTGTGGTCTGTATGTCCACCTGTATGTCCACCTCTGTCCAAACATAGTAAATGAAAAGTTCCAGATGCAAACAAGTCATAATTTTTGAATATATTTTACTACCATGTACTGTTAAAATTTTTTGTATTTTAATCCTCGAATGCACTAAATTTAAATTTTCAACATAGGTATGTGTTTACATAGGAAAACATACGGGGTTTGCTATCATTGTATTATTGTTATTTTAATTTTAATCCTGCAATGTACTAAATTTAATTTTTAACATGGGTATGTGTATATGTAGAGGGAAAACATGCTATAATATGGGGTTTGTTACTGTTGTGAGTTAAGGCATTTACTCGGCATTTGTAAATTATCCTCTAGGAAGATACGAAGAGCCGACAGGATAGTTCAGCTGGCGAAGGCCTCTGTTACCAGGACTGACGACTCAAATTCAATTGCTAGAACACAGAAAACACTATTTGGGCTAGAGAGATGGCTAAATAGTGAAGAACCCTTACTGCTCCCCTCGAGGAGCTGACTTTGGTTTTCAGCACCCAATGGTGGCTCACAAAACCTAACCCGGCTTCAGAGGACCCAATACCCTTTTCTGACCTCTTCAAGAACCTGCAGCTCTGTGAATACACACGCAGACACACACACATACACACAGACACATACACACATACCACACACACAGACAACATACACACATACACACACACCAATACACACACATACACACACACAAACACACAGACACATACACATGCACACCACACACACACCACACATACACACACACATACACACACAGACACACACACATACACACACTACACACACAGACACACACAGACACACAGACACACAGACACATACACACACACAGACAACATACACACACACACACATACCACACATACACACACAGACACACACACATACACACACCACACACACAGACACACACATGCACACAGACACACAGACACATACACACACACAGACAACATACACACATACACACACACCACACATACACACACACATACACACACCACACACACATACACACACCACACACACAGACACACACATACCACACACACAGACACACACATACACACAGACACACAGACACATACACACACACAGACAACATACACACATACACACACCACACATACACACACACATACACACATGGACACACACACATACACACAGACACACACACATACACACAGACCACACACACAGACACACACACTCACATACAAATACACACACATACACACACACACAAACACACAGACACATACACATGCACACATGCACACCACACATACACCACACATACACACACACAGACACACACAGACACACACACATACACACACCACACACACACAGACACACACACATACACACATACCACACACACAGACACACACATACACACAGACACACAGACACATACACACACACAGACAACATACACACATACACACACACCACACACACATACACACATACATACACAAATATACACACACATACACACACACCACACACACACACCTCAAATCTTTTCAAAAAGAAAGTTTGAAAATCATATGTGTCAGTCCCTAAGCATGTAAAAACCTCTATGTGACCAGCAATAGAAATACTGGTCAGTGGTCCTTGGTTGTTGACAGACTGACTATTACAGAGGTTGTATAGTTTCACACTCCTGGTTCCCCACACATGTCTCCAGATGCTGGACTATGACCTGCTTTGTGAGATTCTGAAGGCTCACAAAGAAATTTGTGAGATACTGCAACACAGGTATCCCCAAGAAGGTTTTGGGCTGTTTTTGTTTGCTTGTTTTGTTTTGGAATTTGGAGGTCTTGGGGTTGTTAGTTTGACTTTTTTTTTTCTTTTCTTTTCTTTTTCTTTTTCTTTTTTTTTTTCCAGAACCTATAGGAACCATGATTGAGCAATGATTGCTAGTTTTTTGTTTTGTCTTCCCTTTGCATCTTAGGGAAATAAGATCTATGTGTGAAGTGAGCCAGATCCATTTCTTCCTGTGTATCGTTAGACTTTTCCAGTTTGCTTGTGGTGGTTTTCGGGATGCAGATGGCTTTCATTTGCATTACTCTATGTTACCAGTTTTTTTAGTTGTTCATCCTAGCTTGTCTTGCTGTTGCATGGTCTCACTTTATTGTTCATTCTTTGACGGTGCTGGAATTTGCCCTGGGTGAAGCATGAGCCATGACTCTTACATCATCATCTCAGGTGACCTCCAAAGCTGGTGCAGTGGCTGCTGAATAGTCCAATAAGCTGCTTTACCAGCTGTCTCCCATGCCGGGATGCAGAGCTTTGTCTGCTTTGGGACCTTTTATTTGCATTCATCTAATTAGCCAATTCACATGGAATGTGGCTGTTTTAATTGCCCAAACTTTATAATATAGTTTTGTGTCTGGGGCTCATTCTTCTTGCTTACTTCTTTCAGAATTTAATTTTTTAAAAGATGTATGTGATGTTAATGTGTCAATACGTGTGTGTGTGTGTGTGTGCGCGCGCACATATGCACAAGATCCCTGTCAGAAATTATCCTTCATCACTGAGGCAGAGTCTGTCAGTCAAATCCAGAACTTGCTGCTGTAACTGGTCTCCATAGCCAGATTGCTGGGAGGGATCTTTTACCACTTCTTTCTGAGCCTTGAATTATAGGCTGCCATACTCATCTAGCATATACAGGGTCCTGGGCTCCCAACTCTGGTCTCTTAGCCATTGCCAGAGCTGCTCAACTTTTACAGTATTTTGTTTCTTTTAAAAGATTTGCTTTATTATTTGTGTGTGTGTGTGTGTGTGTGTGTGTGTGTGTGTGTGTGTGTGTGTATGGGCACACACATGCATGCATGGAGGTACCAGAGGTGTTTGATTCCCTGGCATGGAATGATAGGTTGTTGCGAGTCACCCAGTGTGGGTGCTGCATCTGATCTCAGGTTCTCTGTAAGATCAGCAAGCGCTCTTTGCCACTGAGTCCTCTCTCTAGCTCCTTCTTTTAGAATTTGCACTTTTATAATTAACATGGGTATATATACATGAGGAATCAGTGCATATGACAGGTTTGGTTGGGACAGCCCACTGCTACATGCCATAATCTTTGTGCTAACATATAATTAATGTGGGATTAACCTCTTAGTGGATCTGTTTTCCTGTCCACAGACACACTGTGCCTCTGTGGTCACTATAGTGTCCCTTACATCACTTAGACACCTTAAGCTTTTTCTTCATGTAGATATTTAATATACTATTTTCTTTCCTGAACCGATTCCTATGTGTGTTATATTTTGAGTAATTAGAAGAAAATGAAACGGGATTTTGCCTTCCATTGTATCTTGTATCTAGCTGCTGGTTTTCATAAGAAAGCTATCAGCACACATCTTAATTTGTAGCATCATTTTTAATTGACACATGCAGCCTTCACAGGAGGAATCTCATGATGTTGGTGTTCATACATGCTGTGTTGTGTTCAAATTAGTCAAAGTCAGTTTTCCTGGGTGTCCATCATTTCTTTCTGGTGAAACATCCTTTCTTTTAACCTTTTAAAATTGTGTGTGTGTGTGTGTGTGTGTGTGTTATGCATGCATGGATGGACATGTCAGGTGTCTTCTCTGTCACTCCTACCTTACTTTCTTGAGACGGAGTCTCTCACTGAATTTAGAACTAGGCTGGCAGCAGCAAGCCCCAGCCATTCTCCTGTCCCTGCTCCCCACAATGCTGGGATTACAGACATGTGCAATCACACCCTACTTTTTCTGTGGGTGCTTAGGATTCAAATTTGGGTCCTCATGCTTGTACAGCAAGCCTTCTACCCTCGGATCCATGTCCCCAACCCTTTCATTTTATCTTGTTGGGGACTGTATGTATATTATCATTGTCTATTGTTCCTCCACTGTGCCGCAGACCACCAGAACCTGTTTATCTACCTGTATTAGCTGTAACATAGGACCCCTCCCTGTGTGAGCTTTTCCCATCCTCCCTCTCCCTCAATGCTCCAAGCTCCTGGCAAACAGTATTTTGCTGTTTACTTCTCTGAGATCAACTGTCTTACACTCTCCACATGCGTGAGATCATGCAGTACTTGTCTTTCTGGGTCTGGTTTATTTCACTTAACATAATGAACTCCAGTTCCAGCCATGTTGTTGTGAACAGTGGGATTTCATTCCTTCTCATTATGTTGATTTATTATTTCATGACAGTGCTGGATCCTTCTATTGCTTCTGATTCTCTGGGGATTTATTCATTTAAAGATTTACTTTCTTTCTTATGTATGCACATATCTGCATGTAGATATGTGCAGAGGCTAGACAAGAGTGTCAGATTCCCCTGGAACCGGAGTTATAGACACACACAGGCATTTGTGAGCCACTGTGTGGTTGCTGGGAACTGAACCCAGGCCCTCTGCAAGAGCAGCCAGTGCTCTTAGCCAGTGAGCCAGTTCGTCAGCCCCTAAGGATTCCTAAGCAAGCAATTTGTAAGGATTTGAATTTTGTGTGATAAAATTCAGATGATAAAGAGTATAGGTGAGAATTTTACTGAGTGAAAAGAAAATTGGGATAAGGGGCATTTGGGGATGTAGCTCACTAAGTAGAACGCCTGCCTAGCATACAAACCCTAGTTCAAGCCCCAACACCGCAAACATATAGTCTGGTGTAGTGTTGTACTTCTGTAATCCCAGTATTTGAGGGGTGGGGGCAGGAAGATGGCTGATTCAAGGAAGGGGGGAGAAAGGGGGGAAGAGGGAGGGAGGTAGAGAATCGGAATTAAATAATCGTATGTTTCTCTTTTGAAAGGGATCTTAAAAAATATACAGGCTCTTAAAATGTAAATATTTGGTCAGCAGATTTAATTTTTCTTTTTCTTCTTTTTTAATAGAAAAGCATGCTGTGAAAGCAAAACTGATTTAATAAAAGTTGAAAATTGAACTTTAACAGAATTTAGTTTTAATTAAAATAGAGCTGTTTACTCCCTGACACTGATTTTGCTCAGAATTAATTTACAAAAAGTAGGTCCTCAGAAATAGCTTAGAGGCATAAAAAAAAAACCCAAAAAACAAAAAAACCCAGAAAGCACTGACCTTGAATTAGGAACCTGACATGGACCAACAGAACTGTCAGCTACAGGTTCAGGTCCTGACTGTTGCCAAGTCCATGTCACTCTTCTCTTCTAGCCTCAGTTTCCCCGTCTGTAGAATAGAACAAACAATAACTGGATAATGGAGTAAGGTCTCAACCGTGAGTCAAAGAACAATCACCAAACAACACTGACTTTATCTGACTTGCTTACAGAATATGGCTGAGGAGTCACTGGTATGAGCATGGTTTGGGGAAGTCTTCACTAGCATGGATTATGTCTGCATAGATGGAGCCACTCTCAGATAACTCCCCCAGCCTATATACTCTAGTACCTCCTAACACCCTAAAGCCCTAACCCTAACCCACTAACCCTAACCCTAACCCACTAACCCTAACCCTAACCCACTAACCCTAACCCTAACCCTAACCCATGATCACATGAGGTTACATACAAATGGTTAGGAAACATGTCTGGAATTTCAGGGGAGGGTTCATTGACTCTCCTTCTATGAGTCAATATCAACAGTCCACATGTCTGGTTGTGATGGGTTCTTTAAGCAGGCTCAGCTCATTTGATGGAGATGCTACTGTTTCCCTGGGAAGACTGCATTCTGTAGCAGTTGCTGTGGGCAATCTATAGAACAGTGGTTCTCAATCTTCCTAATGCTGTGACCCTTTAACACAGTTCCTCTTGTGGTGGTGACTCCCAAACATAAAATTATTTTCATTGCTACTTTACAATTTTAACTTTGCTACTATTATGAATTATAATGGAAATATCTAGTATCCTGATATGTGACCCCTGTGAAAGTGTCTTTTGACCCCCCAAAAGGGTTGTGACCTACAGGTTTAGAACTGTAGATCCATCAATGGCTTAGTAGATCCACCATCCAGCATGGCTTAGTTCTGAAACCTGCCGTGGGTGGTGCAGGAATGAAGAAACAGCAGACACACATACAGAAAAGCTGGAATTATGCTTGCTCTGATGGAGCAGTACCTACAATCTACTGGACAACAGCCCAGAACCTTAGCACATTTAATATGTGTAACTCAGCAGTTGTGAGCTACAGGTTGAGAACTACAGATCCATCGATATTCATCCCTGCAATGATTCTTGTTCCAGCCACTCTAGTCATGTGCTTATTCAACCCTCAGAAAGCAAGAAAGAGAATGCAGGTAGGGAAGCACACCTCTCCATTAAGAGTGGAACAGCATGTATCATTTCTATACATGCCAGGTGGACAGAAAACAGTCACGTGCCCATACCTAATTGCAAGGAAATATGGGAAATGTAAACTCTTTGGGATTTTCTTGTTACAAAAGAAGGGGGAAGGAACTCTGGGGGCAGTTGCTAGGTGGAGCCCTATTCACAATAGTTGTGTACCCAATAATGCTGTCCTGCCAAGGACCAGCCACATATGCCATGATAGTAGCCCCAACTGGTAATACTGAAGCTGAAAAGAGTTCTGTGGCCAGTGGTACATGGCTTGGCAGTGCAAAGAAAAAGAGAAATGTTAATGACTTAGTGATACAGTAACTATGGCTACATCACAGTTGGGATGATGTGATGGTAACATGAAATAGGCTTATGTATTTACTGTTCTTTTACATCTTTATTCCATCTACCTATTAAAAAGCTTACTATGAGACAGCATGTGGTGTAGGCTGGTGGCAGCCTCATCTGTGTGGTGCTTACCACACCCCTGGATAGTTGAGTGATTGTCCTTCACTGTCTCCCTCTCTGGGAGATACTCTGTGAGGTCTGCACAATAATGAAGTCACCAGAGGGCACAGTTTGCAGACTATGTCTAGCTGTTACATGACTCATGACTGTATAAAAATGATACTTTCCACATATCACCAGATGGCTCCAACTGGGCCAGCCTGTGACCCCATTATATGGTGTGCAGGAGGTTGCTGGGGCAGGGAGGTCTTTGGATATGGCTTTATGTATTATTTCATAGGAGGGCCAGAAGAGTGTGTAACTGTGCTATCTAGGCCACTTTATCTGTTCTGGAGCTTGGCTTTGGGAGGCATGGTAGTTTGAATGAGAAGTGTCTCCAAGGACTCAAATATTGAACGCTTGGTCACCAGGTAGTGGTGCTCTTTGGAGAGGTTCTGGAACCATAAGGAGGTAGAATTTTGCTGGGGCAAGGTACATCATTGGGGTATGGCTTTAAGGGGTTATAGCCCCCCATGTCTCTCTCTCTTTTCTGCCCCCTCCCCCTCTTTCCTATTGTAGAGGCAGAGTGATCAGCTCCTGCTGCTATTCCTTCCCTACTTATTGCTGTGAAGGATTCGATCTCTTTAGAACCTTCAGTCTAAAGAAACCCTCCTAGGTCAAGGGATTCTATCACAATTATTGCTTAAACTTTTTCTAGAGAGAGTTGTAAAAAATGTCTACCCTTCCTCCTAAGGTCCCTGTAACAAACCAATGTGCAATTCACATTTTACTCAATGAGTTTATTGGCCTTCCTTGCAGTGCATAGGTTATGGGTTACTTACAGGAATGTGGGTGCTCCTGCCCCCACCCAGGGCAATCCTGGAAAATCTACTTGGCAGGAATTAAAGCTGTCCCATAGCTGCATAGATGGAGCCCTGCCCTGGTCTACTCCGGCCTGTAGACTCTTGCCCCACCCCAAGGTCATGTGTAAATCAAGCAAAATTGCATATGACATATTGTTTGGAGTGGTTGGAGAAACAGTCAACAATCCCAGCTGGAATGATGTTTAGCAAGTGGACACAGCTGAATTCCCCCAAGATGGTGGTTGTTTGGCTTGAAGGAGTTATCAGAAAAGTAACTAACATAGGCTTCCTTTTCCTGGTAAGTGAATGTAAGTGATTGCTAGCTATGACCTTGAGTCAGGGGTCTGGTACTGCGGGCAGATATTACTGACAGAATTGAGTCTTGATCAGCTATGCTGGTTACCCAGTATGTGCCTTAAGTGTTAGTAAATAACTACATTGAAATGGACGAAGGGAGGCATTTGGGCCCAAGCCCCAAGCATCATTCTCATCCCTTAATGATACACAGTGTGGCCATATTCCAAGACTCCTGAACCCAGGGATGTAGAAGATGCTTGGTGTGTAATCTTCTTAAACACTGATGAAGAACAGACAACAAATGCTTCTTTATCCCTGAGGCCACTTCTCTAATTAGGAAAAATATTGAGTAAAAAGGTGGGGAGGAAGGAGCGCTGGGCAGTGTGTTTGGAGTTGGAAAGCTGTGTTTAGAACAAGCCTGTTCTGCCTTTAATTATCCTGTCTGAGTTGACTTTAATGAGCATCATTGTTAATGCCTTCATTTCAAGGAAGGGAAAATGGTATTTTTTGCATCTGAGCACGTAAAACAGCCTGGTTCTTAAGCCACATGTTAGAGCGCTGGCCAGAAGTGGGCCGGCAACTGCTACCAGGAAACAGGAGGATCCAGGATAACCTGGGTCCTTCTCTTCCCAAGACCAACTCCAAGGGCTGGATGTGTGGGAAAACAGGGCTGGCAGGCTGGGGCAACTCCACAGAGCCTACCATCTCTTCACTATGTCAATCCATCCAGGCCGTTGTCACAAAAATACCTTAGACTGGTATGTCACTGTATCATCACTGAGACCAAATTAATACTGGACAAGAAGCAACTTAAGGGGAGAAGTTATTAACGTGTCTCCCAGGTTGAGAGGGCGAGTGTGCCTTAGGGTACATCGTGACAACAGGAACAGTTCAGACTGTAGCAGGAGGGTAAGTGCTGACCACGGAGAGCTGGCAACCCGGCCAGAAGAGATGCTGAGCAGTCAGAGCCCTTCTGGCTCTTGCAGAGGACCACAGTTCTAGGAAGCTCACATCTGCCTGGAACTCTAACTCTAGGGGATTAGATGGATACCTTCTGGCTTTTGCGGGCACCAGCACTCACATGCATATGCACACACACACACACACACACATGTGCACATAATTTAAAAATAAAAATAAAATTCTTTAAAAGTGATAAGGAAAGAGAACGTCCAGCCTGGAAATAAAGGGGTCTGGCCAGACCTCACCTAAGAACCAGACTTGAGCTGTCACTCACAAGCTCCACCCTACAGCATGTAAGCCCCACCCTGTGACAACCTACTTTCTCTATTTAGGCCCTGCTTACCTAATGATTCCAGAACCTCCCAAAAGACTGCACCTACCTGAAAACGAAGTGTTCAAATACATGTGCCCATGGGGCACAGCTCACATTCAAACCGTAAAAGCTAGACAATTTATAAACAATAGAAATCTGTTACAGTGGTTGACTTGTGGCTTCACCTCCATAATTAGCGTGTAATGTACACTTTTGTGTGTGTCATTTTTCTCAATGCTGTCAGCTCTTTCTTTGGGACTTGGGTTCACATGTTTTATGTCACTTGGTGATGCTGTCACCAATGTTTAAGATGCTAGTTTAGGTCTGGGAATGTAGCTCGGCAACAGAACACCTGTCTACTGTCACAAGGACCTACAGTAAAATAAATGAACATCAATTTCATGATTTTTCTTACTTTAGAAAGAAAAATCATAACTTTAAAAAATTCCTTTTATTGGAAAAAGAAGCATGAGTATAATAAAATTTAGAAATTTCAAAAATAAATTTAAAATCAACTATAATCTTGACTGAATTAGATTAGAATTTTTATGTAGATATATAACTTTTAATTTTTTCTTTTTTTCCCTTTTACATATTTACTTATTTGTGTGTGATGAGAAAAGGGAGCAGCTACGTGCTGTGGTGCAGATGTGATAGTCGGGGGACAGCCTTGTGGGGTTGATTTTTTTTCCGCCCTTTTGTGGGTACCGCGGATCAAACTCCAATCCTCAGGCTTGCTCAGCATGCCCCTGTACCCACTGAGCCCTCTTCTTGGCTTTTTTATTCCTTTTGTAATTGAATAAAAGATTTGTTTACCTCATAGTTTTATGCTATGTGAGCATTCTTTTCACAAAATTTATGGTTGAAATTTTAGGTTGTTATCCATTTTTTATTTTTGTTATTTTAACTCTGTGTGACTAAGTCTGTGCACATTTTAAGAATATTGAATAAGACAACCCCCACACTAGTATTTATATTTTTAAAAACATATATATTAGAAATTTTGGGGTTAAAATCTGTCATACTTAGATTGAATTAATATAACCAATGTATATTTACACACACACACACACACACACACACACACACACACACACACACATTTCCTTGAGCATCACCCCGAGCCACGGAACACCTGTGATCAGTTTTTTTCCCTTGAACTGGATATTAGAGAATTTATCTCCTCTAAGTTTGTGTCTAGAGACTGGATTGTAAGAAGGCAACTTTGGTCCTCAGCTTCCTAAGTGAGGCTGATGAAGGTTTCCATTGGAGTGAGGCCAACTGGAAGTGAGCAGCTCCTTGCCAATGGTTTGAGCTCAGAGGCAGTGCCATCCTGTACTTTAGAAGGTGATTATCAACCGCCCACTGTGTGCCATCTGTGAGCCTGGTAATGGTGAGGAGCAAGAGATGCTGGACAGCAGAAAGCAGATGTGCACTGGGATATGAGTAAGACTAAGATTTTCTTACTGTAAAATGATGTGATCCTACTTCCTGGTGCTTTGTGACAATCAAATACAATGGTGTGTTCATCCTGAGCTGGCACTGGCCACTCGGTGGGCATTTTCAGCAACTGAAGTGAACTGAGGATCCAGTGGTTGTTTAGTCCAGGAGACTGGGTATCTCAGAAGTTCCAGTCTGGTGCTGGGGTCCCAGGGAAGTCTTAGAGAGAGGCTAGTCTTCAGTCTGTCTTGGAATCCTGAAGAGGCTGGCCCCAACTCCAGAGAAGAAACACCTCAGGTACAGCCAGTGAGTAAGGATGGGCAGAAAGCAAAAGCATCCTTCGACCATGTCCTTTTGTGTGAGCTGCCGCCAGGAGGTGGCCTAGCTTTGAATGGCTCTTCCACCTTCAGATGATCCCATAAGTCCCTCACACATATGCTCTGCTTCTGGGCTTTCATTGGTTTCTGATGTATTCAAGTTGACATGATGAACCATCACAGGACCCCAGAAACAGGAGCCCTGGGTTTGCAGAGAGACTCTGCCTCAGATAGACAGATAGTAATGTACCTGATGCCATCTTTTGACTTCAATATGCGTGCAGAGGTACACACACACATATACACACACACATACACAGACACGCATATACACACATGCACACATACACACATGCATATACACACAAACACACACACATGTACATACACATGCACACATACATACACACGCACACACAGGCACGCACACATGCACGCATCCACGCGCACACGAAAGGGCTCTTAGGGCAGTTCTCATCCTGTTTGTAGAGACCTCTTTGGAAGTCAAACAACCCTTTCACAGGGGTCACTTAAGACCATCAGAAAACATGAGCATTTACATAACAATCCATAACAGTAGCAAAATTACAGTTTTATTAAATTAAATTAGTAGCAATGAAATAACATTATGGTTGGGGTCCCCATGACATAAGGAGCTATATTAAAGAGTCACAGTGTTAAAAGGTTGAAAATCATTCACTGGCTTAGTGGGAAATGCCTCAGGATTTGGGTGATGCTCAGTTAGGTAGATTTCTTAGAAATGACCCATAAAAACATTTTGAACTTCATCTAAAACTTGTCCTAAATGGAGGAAGAGACAAATTGTACACAGAGAAAAATATTTACAAACAAAATTGCAGTCATATTTTCTTTGGGCTGCCAGCTCCCAAATAATGACACAGAGACTTCTATTTAATTATGAAGGCTTGGCCTTAGCTTAGGCTTATTTCCCAACTTGCTCTTAAAACTTAAAATAACCCATTTAATTAATCTGTGCTCTCCTGTGGGGCTTGTTTCCTCTCCTGTGTACTGTGCATCCAACTCCTCCAGTGTCTCACTGGCAGATTCTCCCACACCTCAGATTCCTCCCAGAGTTCCTATCTCCCTCCAAAAGTCCCAATGCCTGACTAGGTATTGACCATTCAGCTCTTTATCAAACCAATCAGAATAAAAATAGTGACACATTTTCACATAGTGTGGTCAAATATTCTACAATACCATATGTCTATCAAAGGGCTTATATCCATAATATATAAAGATCTCAATAAGGAAGCAGCTCAGTTCTTTTTAGTCCTTAAAACCTCTTATGTGTTTGTGGATACCAATGCACAATGTGAAGATCAGGGGCCAATCTGTGGGTTCTACACCTCCAGCATGTGGGATCAAACTCAGGTTTGTGTGGCATGTATCTTTACTAGCTGGGCTTCTAACCTCATGGGGTTTTTAGTTCACAGGATTATGTATTGAGCAGCATGAGGAGAGGGAAAGAAAAAGGAGAATTATTTTATTGCATGTAAATCTTAAGCCTCCAGCCAGAATATGAACAGAGGTGGCAGGAAGCCCCAGGACACTTGTGTGTGTGGCAATCCTGAACCACTTTCCAAGGCAGAGGCAATTGGATCCAGTTTGGAAGAGGATGCGGGTAACACGTTTCAGCTAGCCTTGACTGTGGTGCTGTTTAGTCTTGCACCAACACAGCACATGGTAAGTGTTTGCACATGAGTGCTGCCTCTTTGGTGCTAATGGGCTTCAGGGCCACATTGTAGGTGGGTTGGGGTGAGGATGCGTGTGTGCCAGCCTCAGCCAATTGAGGACTTGGGGCTACACCAGCCTGAGTGGATACAGCAGAGCAGACAGGACCATACAAGGACCACACAGATACACAAGCTGCTCAAATTATTCAGGGCCCTTCAGCTCCAGCAAATAAAAAGGCTACAGTGGCATCCTGGTACAGGGGCCTGCAGGAGGTCCCTGTTGGGTAGCACCAGAGTGACAGGACTGATCCCCGGCTGTGTCCCATGGGACAGTTGGCAGAGCCGTTTATATAATTCTTTTATAGACTGCTTGCCAGTTATTTAAAGAACGATTTGGCTGCTTTAAAACAAAGACAATCTGGAAGGTTCATTGGGAGCCTTTGCTTTCACAAGTCAGCAAGAAGCAGGCTGGTGATGCTGCCTGGGTGGTGGATCTTAATCTCAGCTTTCTGTGAGGCCTTCAGTACTAGACTCAGGACGGCTCCGCTCCAGGATCTGACATATTTAGAGAGAGCTGGGGCTCCCAAGAAGCTCCTAGTCTTTAGAATACTGACCCTCTTAAGTCTTAAAAAATAAAATAAAATAAAATCCCTGCTGGGACAGCAAGATGTCTCAGAAGGCAAAGGCCCATGCCAAGCCCAATGACCTGAGTTTAATCCCCAGGACTCACAAGGCAAAAGAAGCTAATTGACTCCCACAGATTGTCCTATAACCCAAATGCATGTGCCATGGCATGTACACATACTAAGTTAATAAATAAATGTAAAAGTAGGGGGGGAAATTACCATCTTGGTTTTTAAAACTCATTTAAACCAGTCCAAGGATGCTTTCTTCGCAGAATCCACAGCAAACAGGACCTCGTGATATGGTTTAGGCCTAAGCCATCTCCTCCTTTTCCTGACCCCAAGCTCACATCCCACTGTTCATGAGACAAACAAAGGAACAGACAGAGTAGGGACTCTTTTTTCATTTGGAGGTGGGGGATCCCACCGAGATTGAACCAGCCTCTGTTGTGAGTAAGATATAGATGTCACTCAGGGCTGGAGACTGGAGGCAAAGGTCCTGGACAAGCCAGCTCAGGTCACAGATGGGAAAACTGAGGTATAAGCTGGTAAAGCCCAGCTCACTCCTGCCGAAGTCCTGACCCTATGTTTTGGTAATTCGGGGACACTGTTAGACACTTCACCAGCATACTACCCAGGCTGGGGTAGAGGACTCACAGTCTGTGCCATGGTATAGAGCAAGAATGAAAATTCAGCCAACAGGCATGTGCCAGATTGACTTTTAAACCCATCAGCCCCAGAGAGGGTTGGATATTTTGTTGCTTACTGTTTTTCACTTACTTACATTTTTTTTTTCTGAGACAGTCCCACTATGAAGAATGAACTCTCTCTCTCTCTCTCTCTCTCTCTCTCTCTCTCTCTCCCTCCCTCCCTCCCCCCTTTCTTCGTGTGTGTGTTTTCTATGCATATACTTACAGAATTCAGAGGCCAGTTTTAGGCATCTTTCTCATTTGCTTCCCATCTTATTTTCTGAGGCAAGGTCTCTTATTCTGCCTATTTAAGGCTGGCTCCCCTGGCTGGCCAGCAGCTGCCTTCCCCTGTGTGCTCTGGATCTGGAGTCAGGTCTTCATGTCTGCACAGAAAGCGCTTTACCCATTGAGTCCTGTTCCCAGCACACTGAACCCTGAACCCCTTTTCTCTAAACATAGGGATGAAGGGGCTCCTCTGATAGGATAGACCATTCTATCCTCTGCTTCCTCTGCAGCCAGGTCTCTTTGTAGTTTGGAGTCAAGATAGCTTCATGATCAAGTGCCTTGTATCCCCTGACACCCAGAGAGCCCTGTGTGTGGCCTCCTGATGCTTGGCTGTCGACATTTTAAAGCTCTTAACACTTTTCAAACAAGGCTCCCATATCCTCACCTTGCAATGGACTCTAGAAACTGTCACCAGTGCATCCGGGTCTTTAGATTACAGTTACTATTACACTATTAATTTATGGCACATGTCTTAACTCTAAAAATGCATTTGTATGTTTGGTCATACTCCCTGCTGGAGTCTGCTGCCAGCCTGACTGAAGGAGCACTCAGCAAATGACTTTGTTCAAACCTTAATCTGTGATGAGAAGAGGAAATACAAGACACAAAAGGATTTACAATCAGGCTGCAGAGGGGGTTCATGCAGAACCATCTTTCTTTCTAAGTTACTTTCTTATATTAAAATAAAATGTATTAGGTGTGGCCTGGGCGTGCATGTGTCTTGGTGGAGGGGCCTGGGCATGCATGTGTCTTGGTGACAGGGCCTGGGCATGCATGTGTCTTGGTGACAGGGCCTGGGCATGCATGTGTCTTGGTGGCGGGGCCTGGGCATGCATGTGTCTTGGTGGC